>VUJU01000193.1:0-18611 GCA_009835225.1 Aphis craccivora | reverse complement strand
TATTATTATTATTGTATAGGCAAACGTAATGTATATCAAATTATTATTGTAGACTAGATTTTTTAAAACGTATAACCTTTTTTAAAAATATTATTTAAATATAATAAAAAATATAATATTTAAATAATTTTTTCTGGATTTCTGGATTTTTTCTAAGTAATAAAATATAAAAAACAATTTTAATATTTTTATTATTTTGTATTTTCAGACTTTTTGTCTGACAGTAAAAATGTACTCGGACTTTTTGACCGGCAATCAAAAAATGAACCCGGACTTTTAGTCCAACTTTTTTCATTCCGGACTTTTTGACTGTTTACCATCAAATAACAAAAGTCAGTTTTAGAAGACATTTGATAAGAGTGATGATGCTTCAATAGAAAGTGATAGATCAAATACCAAAAGTCAGTCTAAGAAGAAATTTGATAAAAGTGATGATGCTTCTAATGCCTGTAATAGACAATTATAGACCAAATATCAAATCACAGTCTAAGAATGCATTTGATAAGAATGATAATGCTTCAATAGAAAGTGATAGACCAAATATCAAAAGACAGTTTAAGAAGACATTACATAAGATCGATGATGCTTCAATAGACAGTTTAATATTATGACAGTTTATTATTAATGTGCACGCACTAACTGAAAACAAAGATGAAACACATAAGGGCGAATTCTATGAAGACATAGCAACAATCTATGATGAAGCACCAGGAAACACAATCAAAATCATACTGGGTGACTGCAACGCTAAATTGGAAAAGGAAACATTATTTATACCCACAATCGGAATACATAGTGCACACAAGATAAGTAATAACAATGGACAGAGACTAATCAACTTTGCCATATCCAGGAAAATGACTATTAGTAGCACAACGTTCCCGCATAAGGACATTCATAAATACACTTGAAATCGCCTGATGGGCGAACAGTGAATGAAATTGATCAAGTACTTATAGATACAAAGTTTAGATTCAGCACAGCGGATGTGATGGGCTACTATGGGGCAGACTCCGACACAGATCATTTTATAGTGGTCTCCAGGTTTAGACTCAAACTAAAAAAAAATTACTTGGTTGGGAAGGTGATAGCCAAATTCAACCTAAATTTGTATTGTTCTATCTCACATATTATACTGATTGTACTACATTGTATTACTTGTTTTATTTTATTTTATTTTTTTAATGGTAACCAATTAACCAAATACTATTGTACTTATACACTGTTATAACCTATAATCTAATAACAATTGTACCTAATTACTATTTAAAATAAAATAATTTATAATATTTACTGAACTTGATCATACTCAATCTATAAAAAACACTAACCTAAAGAATTCCTTTATCATAATTTTCTAAGGTACAAAGCAAATGATAAACATAAGTGATAAGTAATGAACTGTAAACTTAACCAACATCAGTTTGCAGATTCAAGGGGGGGTCCTAGGGGCCCAGACCCTCATTAGCTGTTATATTATATTTCAATATTTGTAAGGCCTAACATCAAATCCTAAATTGCGTTTAATAAATTAATATAAACAATTTTGAGTCCCAAAAAAAAAATCCTAGACCCGCCACTAAACAATATTATGTTTTCATACATTACCTAGTATGTGTACCCATAAGCGTGCACAAGGGGGAGGCGGCTGCCTCCCCTGCGAGATTTTCCGCTTCTCAAATATTTTATATTATACCTACAAATAGGGGGGATTGGAGTCTACACCTCCTTAGCTAAGGTATTGCCTCCCCTGCCAAGAATACCTGCACAGTGCACACGCTTATGTGTGTACCTATGTACTATATAGTACTAATATAGGTAATATACATATTTATTTAATTATAAGACAAAATCTACTAAATCTCTGAAAAAAAGATATGTTTATTGAACAAAGTTCCAACTAATTTATAATTGTTTTAATAAAGGCATCTACTCATTCTACTCAGTATTACTTTATTTTTTTTTTTTTAATAACAAAACAATGTACGAGAATATAAAACTCAATTAGGTACACTCGAAATATTTCAATAAAACATCAATATGATATTCATTAATTAATTCTCAACTTTACTAACTCATCACAAGTAGTGTATGCCTAATGTTCATTGTTTATGAATTTTAACTGATACTGGATTATGTACCTAATTTGCTTATCATATTGATGTAGAACATCTAGTGTACCAAATATTTGATGATTCTTTAATAAAATTCTAAATTATTAGATACCTAATTTCCATCATATCAATAATAAAATAGTTGTTGTACAATAATACAATTAAGACAGAGACGAATCTAAAAATTGGACAGAAATTTGTGCACTAGATTATATGAGTAAAAACGGTAAGATAACAATGAAATAGCAAATATTAAAAAAAAAAATCAACAATCATAAAGAAAAACATGTACCTAATAAACCTTTATTGTTCTACACTTCTACAGGTAAATATTTATAATCTTTAAAGAAGCCATTATTATTTTGACAAGTTGATAGATCTTATCCGAAGGAGATGAAAACATCATAAAGATAACAATAACATTTAGATGGTAGGTAAGTAAGGGGGAAATATTTTTAACAAGCCAAGCAAGGGTAATAAAAACTATTTCCAAAAACTACAGTCTATCAGTCTGAAGTCAGAATAAATCAATCGCAGCAGTAGTAAGAGACTTATACAAATATAATGTTAGAAACACACTAATTGTATTATCATGCGAGATCGGGGCCATGAGTTAACGTCTAAATTGTCAGACCATGGACATAATCATAAGTAGTTCTAGGATAAGACTTACGGGTGTTATCGCGACGTTGGGTTCAAACTGTTGCTCTGCGGTGATTTGACGACGTCTGGTCACTGTCGGGTGTCCGACTAATAAAATCCGTTCGGCTGATACACATTGTGATCACAAAAACAAAATCCCGAAAATAACAAGTAACGCGCGCAAATAAACGTTTATCTCGTTGTTATGTTCTTTCCACTTTTTAAACGAATTCACACAGCAAACTCCAATACCGGTTGAACGTCAACACGGAATGTCGGAATCAATTGTAGTTGTAGTCCCCGTCTGCCAGGAGCAGCGTCCGACTCTCGGCGATTCGTCGTGTTTCGCCGCCGGCAATCGGGAACGTTAGTGGACCGCGGCGACATCTATCGCAGCACTACACACCCGCTAAACTAGGGCACTATAGATAATAATAATATTATACCTTAGCTAAACCTCAGTGTGACCACCACGATGTGTTTATTTTCGTACTACAATAATTGATAAGACAAATGCCAAGTGGTTTAGTGGTCCATTGACCATTCCGCCGCATTCATGATCTGCCTTTTCATCCTTTTGCAATCACTAATTAGTAATTTAGTAATTACAAATTGTATTAAATCCGGATACTTGGCATTTTTTAAGCGGTACAACTGTACAAGTCTGACCAACAAACCTTTAAATTCAACTGTGCCAACAGAAACAATAACAGGCCCGTAGTCAAGGGGGCCCCCCTAAATCCAGACGTTGTTCCCCCCCCTAAAAATATTAAAAATATTAGGAAGACATTGTTTTTATATATAATGCCCTCGCCCTCCCCAAAAGTTTGGTTTGCCCTCCTGAAAATTTGGTCTGGCTACGGGCCTGAACAATAAGCTCACCCTTCTCATTAATTTCTTTGAAAGTAAGCGCCTGTGTCTCAGTATTTAATAACCTAATGAGTAATGAAATAAAAATGTAAGTACCTACCTAAGTCTTTAAATCTTTTATATCTATTTTTTTATAATAATAATAATGTTACGACTTATACTTTTTGAATAATAACAAATATTTAAAATCGTTTGAGGATAAATCGTTACCGTTACACTATTTCTTAAAAATTTAAAATTCAAACGAACTTAAAGTTTTTCCTATAATATTGCTTCGAGTTTTATCTATAGCTATTTGAAGGAAAACTTAGTGATGAAATTAATTTTTTAACCTAACCTTTGATAAAAACACAAGAGAATTTATGATTTTTCAACTACAAAAGTGCTTTAAAACGACTTTTGATTTTTTTAACTACAATAACAACCACTTCTGAAAAACCTTGTATTAAATGTTCAAGCTCTTTTGGGCAAACACCTAAAATTTTTTCATAGACACTTCAAAATTCAAAGTAAAATACTCAGAAAAATCGAAAATTTCCGTTAAAAAAAATTTTGAAAGTTCAATTGTTAACAGATAAAACTAATACAAACATATTGTAAACGTTTCAAGTATTTACATTGATCAGTTTTTAAATTAAAACCATATATTAAATGTTTTTCTTTATAAAAAACTGTTGGAAAATGTTTACTTTTACCTCTATAATGCATCAAAGATTTTCACTTTGCCATTAGAAACCACCCCCAAGTATTGAAATTGAACCATTATTTCGACTAGTTATGCTGTCGACACAAAATAAAAACACACACACATCATTGTAGAATAAATTCGTTCATCGCTTCGTTCTGAATCTAAAAAAAGTTTTCATGCATTTTTAATTTGAGAATATTTTTGCAAATTATTGCAATTTGGACGAAATTTTGTCGACAATTTTAAAATTTAATAGCTCTTAAGAACAAACTTGATGTAATTTTATATCCGAAAATACTCCTATTTTTGAAAATCGAAGCATTTAAATTTAATCGACAACTTATCGAGTACTTATCCACAAAATAAAGAGTGGTCAAGTGAGTTGTGAGCGGTGGGTACTGCTAGTAGGTGTAGGTCACTATAATAGATGTGTTTAAATTAAAATCCAATAATAGTGGTACCTGTCTATCATTATATACGAAAAACTATTCTAAACGGAGATAATTTGTCAGCCTAGGATATAATTTCTAGTGGTGGGTATAAAATAAGGTGGTTTATGTTTTAATAGCCTGAATACACCAAAATGTAAGTTCTTCAATTTTTTTATAATAATTATTTTAAGTCAATCTTATTGAAAATATTGAATTAAATTTTCAAGTAGATATTTTGACTAGGCTAAAAATAATTTTATCGATATTTATAAAAAAAAACTAAACGAAAACGAATATTTCAAATGCCTATAAATATCGCATTAAAATAAGCGAAATATTTTTTTTAAATTAAATCATGTACCTATGCAGTGGCGTATTAATAACGGTGGGGGGATATGGGGGATAGATCCCCCCATTGGTCTTATTTTTACTAGTAAGCTTAATAATGTTGGTAGTTGTACCCCCACCCACCTTCGAGGAAATTATTTTTTCCAACGTATATCCCCCCCTGGAAAAATCCTAAATACGCCACTGTACCTATGTAGTATGTACCTAAAGAAAATTGTCAATCTAAATGATAACTGATGAAAGTTTTAAGTATATCTACGACTTATACGTTTTGAATAATAACAAATATTTAAAATCGTTTATGGATAAATCATTATCGTTACGCAATTTTGTAAAAATTTAAAATTCGAACGCACATACAACTTTTCTCATACCTAATGATGTTTCAAGTTTTCTCTATAGCTATTTGAAGGAAAACTTATGGAAAACATTGTGTTGATTTTTTTAACTTAAGATATAAACACAAACAATTTTATGATTTTTCAACAACAAAATTACTTGCAAATTTTTGCGATTTTAACATGTATCGTAAAAATTTGAATTATGAACAATTATAAAAAATAAACTGTAGAACAATTGATAGTTGGAACTTGGGACACATATTTGAACAAATTGACTTTAGTTTTGGGTACAACTATTTTGTGGAACAAAAATTACTGCATATTTATAGGTAAAAGGTAAAAAGTAAAACACTTTACTTCATGTTAAATATCTATAATGTCTAAAATATAGTATCGAAATTTGAACAACATGTAATACACTAATACGTCATGTTAAATACAAATTTAAAATAATAAATCTCCATTACATCTTCTATAAAAATTAACCTTCAGACAAATTCTAGCGCACTCTAGTGAGTAATTCCGATTACAGATTGTTGTAATTTTTGGTATGAATACCTATCATAATTTAAAAGATAGCATATCTAACCTTATCTTTTTTGCACAGTAAGTTTTAATATTTAGTAACATCGTGGGTACTGGATACTATATAGTATCGAACATTGAAAAATAGTAAATACTGGCCCAAATGCCATACTCCATAGTGAATCAGTGTGTTTTCGACTGATCCTTAAATCTTGTTTTTAGCGATGCCGCCACCACGATTAGTAATGAACTTGTGCCTTCGTATGCAAGTTGGACAGGTGCGTCATTTCCACCGAGTTTCTCTTTCCAAACGGCTGGTTTTACTCGGCCCAAAAAAGTTCACGACGCCAGATCTTAAGTACTTAACGGCTGCAAATTTCACATTTATTCGACATAGCAGTGGCGATGGTCGTGAACAGCCAGAACTACTTTCTTCGGACAACCGTGTTCCCGTGGATCTGACCGAAGATGTCATACCCGAAGCACCAGAAGTACCCATTGAAGCAGCAGCCGAACAAGTTGAAATAGCTTTGGTACATTTTTTTTTTTTGATAAACATATTTGGAAGAAACTGTTATAATTATAGTATAAATTTTAATATTCCCACAGAATGCATTAGGTGAACAGACATTACAAAGTGCAGGACTTGGTTCCTACACTCCTGTAGGATTATTACAAAATGCTTTAGAATTTATGCATGTCTCTTGTGGTTTACCCTGGTGGGGTGCCATTATAGCAGGTAAGTAAACATTTACCACATTTCTGGTTCCATAAATTACCATTTACATTTTTTTGACAAATACTTTCTTCGTTTTTTCATATTATGCATAAAATAATAGTTTTTTTTCTAAAATTTTGTTACAATAATAAATGGAATTATGATACCTACAGTATTTTAAAATATATATTTATAATATACCTATATAATGGTTAATAAATATAAATGTTTAAAAATGAAGTTTAAGTAGCCCTACTACTTTTTCTTTAATCTTTGGCAAAGACTGGATACCAATAATATTTAATAAATGAAAACTAACTATAAAATATAACAATCGGCTTTTAAATCTTAAGCTGTGATGCTCAAGCCATTGTAAATTTTAGTTTTTAAAAAAATATAAAAGTTGATCAAAGGATGCTCATTGTTTAAAAAAGACTTATTATACTTAATTTATAATTATATTTATTTTATACAATTGGCCATGCCTATTGTAGTTAAATTTTTTTATAAAATCGTTACATCAAAACATAGACATATAAAACAACTAGATAGCGGACTGTGTATTACATTTCCCTAGAAAAGTTAAAGTCGTACGGCCATATGTCAACAGGGTAATGTTTACAAAATAACTCAATGGATAAGATAGGTATATTGATAATAATACAAATAACAAATTTATTTTCATCATGAACATAGTTATAATCATAGTACCTATAAAATTTTGTAAGCATTGCCCTGTTAGCATATGGTTGCTGACTTCAATTTTATCGTACAGTCCGCTATCTAGTTATTTTATATGATTATGCATCAAAATAATATTACTTAAAACTTATTTTTCTTTTAGGTACCACCATATTACGTTTATTAGTTTTTCCTTTAGTTGTTACGTCTCAACGTCATACAGCAAAAATGAATAATAATATGCCTCAGATTCAAGCATACCAAGAAAAAATGACAGAAGCTCGATTACACGGAAATCCCTATGAAAGTAAGTTATTTATTTATTTTTAATACCGATACTAGTATAGAATAGTGCTTAGTCACCTGTTTAAATTTAAACTGAAAATTATTGACACTTATCTGATTTAAAAAAATAAATAGTGTGTTATTCAAAAATATCAAAATTAGTGATATCCAATAGAACTTATTAAATTTTGAATAAAACTATTTGATTTACTTTTATTTTTTCTGTACTCTGAAATGTATAGGTACCTAATAGCTAGTTAATAGTTATATACTATAATAAGTAACAATACATATTATTAATACTTCACTTAATGACATGTTTACATTTAACCTTAATTTAAATAATATTTAACTAATTTTTTGTTTTATTTTCTCCACCCATCTAAAAAAAAAAAAAGTTTACCAATGACACTCATGCATATAGCCATATAGGAGTATGACTCCTTGTCATCTTTGTATGAGATAAAAATTAATTTAAGACAATGGTTCCCAACTTTTTTTATTTTATGCTGCCTTTGTAAATTTTCAAAATGCTCATGCTCCCCACCCCTTAATTACAGTTAAGATAACTTTTAGATACAAAAAAACAATAATAGCATTAATGACTTATTTATTTTTTTCATCATTTTAAAAATAAAATATAAATCAACTTTATAATTATTGACAATTTTTTTTATATTTTTGAGCAAAATTTTTTAAATATTTTTATATTTAATATAATATTATACTTGGATTCCATTATCTGTTATCAGATAGCTGTACGTTGGGAAAATTAAACGTATCTATAAATATTAAATTATCTTTAAAAAAGTAAATTAATGTATAAATACCTTGGATCATATACTATAAAAAAAAAGTTCATGATTTAAGTAAATACTCATAGAATTATTATTAGTAGGCAACCGTTAAATTGTATTTTTTGTTTTCAATTTTACTGATTATAAAATGGCATAATTATTTTAATAACAAAATTCTTGTTATTTTATCATCATTCATCACTACATTCTTCCTGGACAGTATCTGAATTGACTAAATTCCTCCTAGGGTTAGTACAGCTTTTAACTAGGTAAAACATTCTTTTAATTAACTATTCATATATTAATAGAGACTGTCACAGTACCTAGTAATTTTAAATTAACTATTAATTAAAATATTATAACATTTAGTTGGTTTTTGAATGGTTTAATCTATAGAATTCAGAATGATTGTTGTACGAATTTGTGTTGGAAAATTATTTTATTGATTTCTGAATAAAGAATAACCTAGACCTTTAAAATATTTTATAATTATATTTTAAGTCTAATAGTAAAAATGACAAGCTATTATATGTATAATAATTTATGAAAGTATCAAGATTATTTTAATTAAATTACTATTTAATACAATAATGTGATTAATATTTATTTTAGTGGCAAGAGCTTCACAAGAACTTATGTTATTTATGAAATCAAACCAAGTAAACCCATTGAAGGGTATGATATTACCAGCTGTTCAAGTAATTTATATTCAGTTCTAATAATTGATCTTTAAATAATAGTTAATAATATATATATATTTTTATAGTTTCCTATATTTTTAAGCATGTTTTTGGGATTAAGAGGTATGGCAATGTTACCTTTAGAAAGTTTTAAATATGGTGGTCTTTGGTGGTTCTCAGATATTACATTGCCTGATCAATATTTTATATTACCTATTGTTACTGTTGTCACTCTTGGTGTGACATTAGAGGTAGTATTTTATTATGGCTGTATAAATAATATATAATTACATAAATTTATCTTTTAATTTTTTTTAGCTTGGAGCAGATATTGGTAAACTTGCTTCCTCGGGTGTAGGATTTGGAAAATATCTTAAATATGGAGTTCGTGTATTACCTCTTGTAGTATTTCCTTTTATTGTGAATTTCCCATGTGTGAGTATCAATTTAACTAAATTTTAATATTTTATTTTAACCTTTTCTAAGTAGTTATGGTATTTTAAGAATTGTTTTATTGATTTTACAGAATATATCTATTTGTTTTTATTATTTAATTAGATGAGACATACCTACAATTTTATTTTAATTATTAACACTGGATTAAAAGCAAAGAATAGATTGTATATTGTATAACTATAAGAAAATCAAATTCATTATAGTTTATCACTATTACTTTTATTGTTTTTAGGCAGTATGTTTATACTGGGCATCAACTAACTTTATTTCACTAGGTCAAGTATTATTTTTGAAAATTCCAAGTGTAAGGAATTATTTTAATATCGAAGAAAAGAGAAATGTAGAAAAACCTAAGTCAAAAAAGAAGGGAGTCATTGGAGAGTTTAAAGAATGTAAGAATTATAATTTCTTTAATACAAAATAACAATACTTTATGCATTTTGTTTCATAGCGTGGAAAAATATGCAAGTTGTAAAAGAAATTGAAGAAAGAGAACGTTTAGATCACATGAAATTCACACAAGCTGGTCGAGCAGCACCGGTTAAGACGTATAAATATAATCCAAAAGTTGTTGGCGGTCTCAAAAAAGAAAATTAATACCAATTGTTATAGTATAGTTAATGTTTATTTTTATATATAATATACTATTGATATATAATATATTAAAATGTAATAATAACTAAATGTATATATACATACATGTTTCATCTTTTAGAACAAAGATACATTTTCACATAGTGATTACCTATGCATTTATTTTAAACTTTTTTTTATCAACGCTGCTGTTACTCTTTCTTTGTCATTAAGGGCCGTTCCTACAATGTCCGGTAAAGTGTTGGTTAACGCTAACCGACTGATAACAGATTTTATTACCACCAGAATTCCGCCGGTTAAGTGTCCGTTAACTTTAACTGGACATTGTAAGAACGGCCCTTAATTGTCTATAGATGGCAACATTGGCATATTCAGATACTTCCTGGTAGTAAAGTAATGGATATTTTTAGTCATGGTAAATCCATAGATAATATTAACGTAGTGTTATTGTTACAAGGGTAAAGTGAATAAAATCTAAGCTTTAACCTATAACAGGGGTGGCAAATACAAAAATTCAATATTAACCGATATAAGCTGTATGTTCGAAAAATTTTTTGTATATTATATGATATATATGGTTAAAACATTTAAATTTTTTGTGTGCCATGGATTTGCAATCCCTCACCTACCTATGTCATTAAAATATAATGTTTAATAAACATGTATATTTGAATATTTTTTTAGTAATATTAAATATTTCAGAATCTTGTGTTTAACATGAGGATGGTGTTATTAATGTAATACAATTGTTATCTAGTAGTCAAGATTTATTTTTACTTTTAAATATTTAAATTATAGAACAAATGTGCTTCATAATTTGTCTGTTACAAAATTGTAGTAACATATGCCATTATTTTAAGTCTATAATGCTTGATTCATGAAACTATAGTAGGTATATTAATTCTTTTGTGGATTTAAATACACATAACGATAACAAATAAGCTTATATAAAGAATATCTTATTCTAAGAACAGTTAATTTATTCCTAAATTTCAAGTACATATTAACTTTATTACAAATTCGATATAGTCATTGAAATCATTTTTATTTACCACACTAATTATTAGTTCTCAAGGTTTATAATAAAGTGTGATTGTAAGACATGAATAACAATTTTAATAATATACTATAGAAAATATTTTAAAATGATATAATGTAAATATCATACAACTCAATACTGTGTTAATGTAGAATATAAAAACATGAAATATATTCTAACGAGTAGTTTTAAAATGATTGAAAACAAAAATAAATGTACAACTACTTTCTTATCAAATTTATAAACTTCCATTTGTATAATGTATTGTACATGTAATATATTTATTTAAATATATTGGTTATTATTTTTTATTATGGCATCACTGACAGGATAAAGAGGGAAATAGCATGATTGAATTGAGCATTACTTCTCCCAGTTGTGTTATTAACTATTACATTTTAAAAATAGTTAAATAAATAAATTTCAATCAACAACTTTTAATTCTTCAAAGGGAAGTAGATGTTCTGAGTCTGTGATTCCTCTAATTAAATTTAATAATAAAAATAAAAAAATACACAATAGATCAACTTAATAAGTAATAGTGGATTGTTATTAATATCAAGGATTTCTCTAGAATCAATTTTTCCAACTTCCTTATAGTATTACTTCTTTTTTTGTTTTAATTACTTACGTTGATTTAAATTGTATTAAAGTAAATTTACTAGTTTAATACTAAAAAAGTATAAATGTACACCAGTATTAGTATTAATGAATATTTTAAATTATTTGTTAGGATTTAAAATTAGTAAATTGACAAATTTATTAGTTTTATCATAGTAAGTTATAGCTTGTTTAATAAACATATGGTATCTGATTACATTTTATATTAGAACATACAAAAAAGTAAGCAAATTGACATATTTAGAAAATTAAGTGACAGATGTTCATTTTTTTTTTTTTTTTTTTGGATACATTACAAAAGTGTATACTTTAACAACTAAATAAATTAAAAATTAAAACTAATTGTCATGAATGAAAATCTTCCTATAGAAATTCACAATATACATTTATTTAATGTTTCTTTATAATGGTAGTAACATCTTCATCATTAAAAAATAAATGAATAAGATGCCCATCAACATTATTGTTTTTAAACACTATCATCATAAATTCTGTTTCACTATTACACAAAAGTTTCAGTTTATATAAACAGAAATATCTCTCATCCAAACCAAGTGAGCAACGTAATGTTAAGTACTTAACACTTTGTATGTGTTTAGGAAGTTGAAATAATTTTTTTACATTAACAATACTACTTCCCATATCTACCAATATTACATCCATTGAACCTTTAAACTTATTTTTTATTTCTGCACGATACCACTGATTGTTAATCAAAGCTCCATATATGTTACAATATTTTGGTTTTTCAACAGGGTTTAAAGTTTTAATAGTACTTAATTCTTTCATTACAGTGCGTCTACCAGGAGAATTTACTTGAACTGTTAATACATTCATATGAATAACATTAAATACGATCACTGGAATAGGTTCGATTAGTTTGGCCACATTAAAATCATCAACATAGAGTTCAACTACACATGGTTCACCAGTTTCTACAATAATTATAGTCATCTTTTTATGTTTGTATTCTTCCATTTCATCAATAAAACTTTTTGATAAACTCTCAAAGAGTTCTTTTTTTTTTTTAATAGTCGGAATATGTAATGAACATAGTTTGATAAATGGAGGAGCCAATTTTAAATAACCAACTGCTTCAAAAAATTCTGAGCATTTGTCTTGTACTCCATAATCTATTAAATAACAAGTACATTCACCTTCATCATGTACCATTAGAATTCTTACTCTATACCATCTATTGTCAGTTAAACTTTTTGCAATCGCCATTTTACCAATTTTATATTCAGTCAACGGTTCCCAATTAACTTCATTTTCAAGTATATGTTCAATTTTATTTTGTATTTCTTTACTATTTTCAGTTTCTACATAGAATTCATTTATCGACTGAGTATAAATAAGATTCACAATCATCTTTGCACCAGATTGATCAATTTCCTTCAAAGTTTCATATGTCTTTGGAGTAATTCCATATGAAATAATGTTGTTTACAAATGTCTTTATACATCTATTATCCCATTTCATATTCACCAAATAGGTTTCTTCATTGTTCAAAAAAGTTACTATTACTTCAATAGATCCTAAAAAGTTAAAAATTATATCATATATATCATTTTCAATTGAAATTATATATTCTTCGTGGTCCACATCATCAAGCATGCAATGATATGCCATTGCATGATAACCAGCTATTTTGCTAGGAAGTATTTTAATATTTGATGATAACTCTGAATTTCCATAGTCAATAAATTTAACAGTAAAAGTATTTTCCTCAATATTTAAAATTTTAGCTCTGTACCAAAGACCATCATTTTCATATTTAGCAGCAACTAGATCTCCGGGTAACGGGGAAACCAATATTGAATCTTCATTTTCAAGAAGTTGAAGACTTTTTGTTATTTCTTGAATAACCTGTTGATCATTTTTGTTTTGTATATAAAAGTTCTTAAATGAATAAAAGTATGAAATATAGGCGTCCCAAAATTTAACTTCCATATTATTCAGTTTATCACCTGTAAAGTAAAAATATTGGGAAAATTAATTTATAACATATTATGTACATTAATTTAATTTTAATTATTAATTAAGTATTTATACTGTGCAACAATACAGATTTATAATTTATTGTTACATTTATAATAAACTACCAATAAGTAATAATTAATATGGTAAATACCTATTTAATAATAACAGTAATAAAAATATATAAATGTATGTGTATAATACTATAATGTATAAAGGTATATAAAGTAGAAGTAATAAGAAAATAAATACCATCAACAAAAACATAATATTATATAGGTATATTTTTAAAATATTACCCCATTGATCGATCAACTTAATATCTACCTAATCAACAAACAAGGTATTACTTGTAACATTTTACATATTCATAGCAAAATATTTAAAATATGAATAAAAATATGAATATTGATTTTATTGTTTGGATTCTAAAAAAGGTGAGATTATTTTTAACTTTACATTTGATTTGTAGGTAGTTAGTAGATATATTAAAATTTCATAAAAAAAATTTAAATTATTTTTAAATTGTAACAAATTAATTAAAAAATACTAATACAATCAGTTAACATTAAATCCGTAATTCCTTAGACATTCTTAATTATTATATGGTATATTTAAATACTTAGTATTAAAAGAAAAACTAGATACCTATCAATGTTAAATTGTTAAATTTAAGCAATGTTAAATATTATTTAAAATTCAATTTAAATTATTTGGTAGGTAAAATGTTTTTATAAAATATTATATTACTTGAAATCAAACAAATATGTATTTTTTACAAATTAAATTAATCAAATCAACCTATTTATTAATGTTTTGAGTTAATTAAGAATAATTATTGAGTATAATGCTTACGTGTATGAAAATACT
The DNA here is from genome assembly GCA_009835225.1 of Aphis craccivora. Taxonomy (NCBI): domain Eukaryota; kingdom Metazoa; phylum Arthropoda; class Insecta; order Hemiptera; family Aphididae; genus Aphis; species Aphis craccivora. Next base: position 3,931 of record VUJU01000193.1, on the reverse strand, counting down.
AAAAGATGGATTTACTGACGATATAACAAATAAATAGCACCTATGACAATGAAATAATTTTAGAAAGGTCATGAAGCTTTGATTGTCATCTCTTAGAAATGTACCTATAGTTACTAGTTAGTTTAATATACCTAACACAGCTAAGATGGTACCTATTAATTAAAAATAATTTCACACGTAGAGAGGTATACTAAATATTTTTCAGTTGCCACAATACCTTAAGAATTAATATCAAATACATCCAACTCATGTATACTTATAGTAAATAAATTAAAAAATAATTTAAGAAGACATTAAGCTTACATGTGTTTTTTGTTTCACAAACATACAATGCAGCAAATTTGTATTCAGTAGAATGTTTTTTGTGTTGTTAGTTCAGATAGGTACTAGAGTGAATTGATCAACAAAATATGTAAATGTAAGAATATTACCCGTTGACATAGCCAGTAAGCAGATCTCGTAGCCTGGGCCTATACTGACTTTTCTCCAAAAATAAATATCATATATTATCGAGTATATTATAATATTGAATGTGTTGTCTATAGTTTATATAATTATGTGTATATTAATACTTCTATCAAAATATAGGACTTATCCAGAAAAAATCTTTAATTACACTACAGATATTATCTAAAATAACTCATAGGCTTTTATCCATATAATAATTTACTAAAAATTAAGATACCTTTAAAAGCAAATGAGATGATACCTCAAGAATTATCTTTAATTTTTCAATTTTAGAAGAAGGTGATTCACTGTAGTGTTAAAGCTAACAATATAAAATTGGTTCTTCTAGTCTCTTGGACGCATATTTACTTACCTATTGTATGATTGCAAGACGAAGAAAACGTAGACTTGAAAGTTGCAAGGTATTATTTGGATTTATGGCTTTAACGTCATTTATGAGTACAATATTAGTCCAGATGTACCTATCGATATCGGATAAAGAACTAATATCGATTATTGTTGATGTTATATGTATAATGTATTATAACAATTCATTATTTTGCGAAATAACCCTTTTGATGAGGTCCAAGTGGTCCAACAATCCCGGAAACGCGATGTATTTAATAGAACATAATATATTAATACTTGCACGTGTCGAAGTAATATGACGACTATGCGGACTATGAGTTATGACGCGCTACAGATTACGATAATATTGTAATAGAACTCTTAAAATTACGAATGTCAGACTATATTTTTCAAAATTTTACTAACGCGCGAAACGCAACAAATGGGAATCCGGAGTCGTGAGTGTCAATATACCTACGAAATTCTTAATACACGATGCACGTTGTGATATACATAGTCGTTACGATCGCATAAGGCATAACGCATTCAGCAAACACGTGTATTGACACACCGTAAGTATAATCAACACTATATGGTACAGACCACGGTTTAAGATATACTAAGATAAGAATATGTCAGAATAACCACCTAGAAAGCAGAATTCAAATTGATACCTACGCAAAGATAGTAATTTGCGTTTATACATTGTATTTCTATTTTACCAGGTTCCCTATATTTTGGAATTTTTTTTTCGGCCTTATGTATTTTTCAACACTGAATTTTATTGCGCAAACGAGTTTTTTATGAATAAAAAATAATTATTATACTAAAATATAATAAATAGTTATTCTTTATCTATATCTACTTCCATTATATCCTTAATTAAAACATTTTACATTTAAATTATAATGCTTAGAATATCGAGTCTGAAGAAGAAAAACAGTTACTCATGCGGCAACTTAATATAACTCGTGGAAAAACAATAACACCTGCATTAAGAAAATTTGCCTTAACATTACATTTCTACTCTCCATCAGCATATGATTATGTCCGTAATATATTTTCAAAAAGTTTGCCCAATGTTAGCACATTGAGAAAATGGTATTCTACTGTTAATGGTTTGCCTGGATTCTCTTCAGAGTCATTTAAAGCTATAGCTATGAAAGTTGAAGACATGAAAAAATGTGGAAAACAATTATTTGGTTGTATGATAATTGATGAAATGAGTGTTAAACAACATGTCAATTGGACAGGTACCAGACATCAGGGGTATATAGATTATGGTCTTGGTGGTATGACAAGACAAACTGATAATCTTCCATTTGCCAAGGATGCCTTTGTCATAATTGTGGTTGGCATGAACACTTATTGGAAAATTCCTGTTGCATACTATCTTATAGCTGGAATCACAGCAGAAGAAAAAGCAAATATTATTTTGTCTTGCTTAGAAGAGTTGTGTAAAACTGGAATTAAAATAAAGACACTAACATTTGATGGTGCTGCAAATAATCTCGCAATGTCAAATGTTCTGGGAGCAAAGTTACAGTACCCAGATCTGAAGCCAACTTTTCAACTACCATCATCTAAAGAAAACATCCATATAATTTTAGATCCTTGCCATATGATAAAATTATTGAGAAATACATTAGGAGATTGGGGTACTTTGTTTGATCCTAATAATCAACCAATAAAATGGATTTATTTTAAAGAACTTGTGAATTTACAAAATCAAAGTTTATTGCATGCTGCCACAAAAATAAGGACTCGGCATATTCAATATTTCAAAGAAAAAATGAAGGTCAAATTGGCAGTTCAAATATTTAGCAATAGTGTATGTGATGCATTAATATTTTGTAATGAAGACCTCAAGTTAGCCCAATTTCAAGGCTGTGAGCCAACGATAGAATTTAGCCGAAGAGTAAATAACATATTTGACATTCTAAATACTAGAAATTTACTATCAAAAAGTCCATATTCTAAGGCAATTGACAGTAAAACAATAGAAACAATTTTTAATTATATATCTGAATCTATAGAATACTTAAAAAATATACAGTACAAAAATAAAAATGGTGTTTTACAACCAATTATTAGTTCAATACGAAAAACTGGATTTTTGGGTCTCATAACCAGTCTCACAAGTCTCCGTAATCTTGCAACTGAAATCATTGAAACCAAACAACTACCGTTTATTTTATCATACAAATTTAGTCAAGACCATATTGAAATGTTGTTTTCGGCTATTCGTGCTAAAGGAGGATTCAACAACAATCCGACTGTAGCTCAATTTGAAGCAGCCTACAAATCAATTATAGTCCATGCTGAAGTAAAATCACCATCAAGTGCCAACTGTATGGCTTTAGATGATACCTCTATTCTAAGAGTTTCGAGTACTCAAAGTAAAACTGAAAATTTACAGTCCGAATTATTAGATTTACTTTGCTCAGCTGGTACAGACATTGAAGAAGATGATGAGATTATTACTCTGTATCAGCATGGTGAATTCATTGATGATATTGTTTCTTATATTGCTGGATTTGTAGTACGAAAAATGAACAAAGTAATACTTTGTGAAACCTGCTTAAATGAACTGAAAGCTGATAAATCAGCTTCTAAGCTATTAGACAGAAAAAACCGTGGAGGTTTAATCAAGCCTAGTAATGATGTTATTAGCCTTTGCAAAATAGCTGAAAAAGTGATTAGAAGTTATCAAGGTATTTGTCAAAATAATGTTATAAATAGAATGACTTTAATTGCAATGACAAGGATAAGTATAGAAAGATATTTTCAAAATCTATCATGCCATATTTTAGATCAAGAACCTATTAATAATCATTTACTACAACTGATTAAATTAATTTTCAATTTTTATATCACACTTCGTTTACACCACATAAACTCAAGCACAAATGAAATAGATGTAAAAATTAGAAGTTATTATACAAAATTAATATTGTTTAAACATCAATAGCATCACATAACAAGTAACTAAGTACTAAATAAGTAAACCTATGTTTAGAATTAATAGTTATAATGTTTATACTTTATATTTTATTTTTTATAGCATGTAACAAAGATTAAGTTAAGACTGTTAAGAGTTAATTGTTATTACTTATTAGCTTTCATTGTTTTCAGT
>VUJU01000192.1:118417-146085 GCA_009835225.1 Aphis craccivora | reverse complement strand
TACATTATGTACAAAATACTTAACTCAACATATTATGAAAACTCGTTTTTGCAAACAGATTATGTTTGTTTATCTATGACACCAAATTTTTATCAGTTTACACTTATAGATGAATTCTGTCACCTATTTAGGTTAATTATTATATTTAAAAGTTGAATGCACAAAAACAACTAATAACTGAAACGAAAAATGAATTGAATCAGTTCCTTTAATGTAAGATAATATACATAATCACGTCAATAAAAAATATGGACACTTTCATTTTTTTCTCAACTAACAGAAAAATCCATGGTAGAAGAATACATGAATGAAGCTTTATATGCGAATTTATTTTAGTGTTTTTTTTTTTTTTGTTACATCAAAGAATACGCAATGGATGTTAATTCTATTTTTATTACCTATAAACTTATATAATATATATATACTTTTTGTGATATGGAAAAAAGACGCATATTTAATAAATAATAACACAACACCGCAATTTTATAGTCACTTCACAAATCATAGCATTTCTATAAGTCAAACTACGATGCATACGAATTTATTACCTTAATTTATTCAGTGTGATTGATAAGTGATAACTATTGAAATATGGCTGCATGGTAAGGGTAATTTGAAATTTAAATGAGTTTGAGATATCTTAAGGGGAAGACGAAACTTCGAAGATGATGCTTTTGTTAGACACATTATTTGAATCGTAAATTGTGTTTTTGTTTAAATAAACGACGTGGAAGCAAATTGGAAGGTATGCAATTTCAGCGAGAAGCTAAACTTTGATGTCAGCTGGCACAATTTGATTAATAATTATTATCTACAACATTTGTCTTGCTTTTACATAATATTTTAAAATATATTCCAACAAAACTGATATTAAGAATTTTTACCGGTAAATTGTTGTTACTTCACAAATCACTTTTCATTAAAAATTTTCTGCTCACCTGATTTAGTAGCAGATGTATATTTATTGATTAATGAAAAACTACCTATTTACACTATTTAATGATAAATAGAATTACTATTGTTGGTCAGTAAATAGGATTTGGAAGTTTGAAATATTAAATGATTATTTTAATGTCAGTAGAACTATAATATGTTTATATTGTATACAGTACCAATATGTTAATAAATATTTGTATTTGTCAATATTATATTATTATGTTGACATATTACATTTCCGGTTAAAATAAAATTTTTTTTACGATTGCTAATATTAACATTGAACAAAGTAGATTGTTACTATAAGAATTTAACAAATTAGGATGAGTTCAATTATGACGTATAGTTTTAAAAACATTAAACAAGTCATCTGAATCATTATATACTAAATTTTTTAGTAGATTTTTTGAAAATAATTAATAAATATCCCAATAACTTTTGTCATTTTAAATACATTTACATTTCATACTTTTTTTTTTTACATTTTTTTACATTTTAATGTACAAATGTACATTAAAAAAAAAATATATATATTATCTAAAGTACATTTAATTTATTAAACACAATTAAATATTTTCTATTTAAGTTTAAGTATCTAAATAACCAACCATTAGTTGTTAATGTATAAGATTGTGATTGAAATGATTAAACAAATTAAACTATATTTTATTAAGATTATAGGTACATTAAAATATACACATAAATTCATAAAATGTATTAATTATATTATTAAATATTATTAAGAATAAACATATTATAGGTTAAAAATACATTTTCTGAAATAATTTATTGCAAATACAAACTTGATTTTATTAACTTATGCACTTTATTTTATTCAAGAATTTAATATATTATTTAATTTTGATTGTTTATTTAAGTTTCAAAATATATATTCTATTTTATAATATTTTATTTATAATTGACTACAAAGTATTATGTTTATTTGACAAGCATTTATCCATCTATCTCATTTTTTTCGTTTAAAAATATATTTATAATTAATAATCAATGTATACAATTTGTGTATTTACATTTTTGTTTCACGTTAAGTAAGTAAATTTATAGTTTTAAATATGAAAATAAATATTATGAATTTGTAAAATAAGTTTTTAAGTTCTAAGTCTAGTAGTAAGAGGTTTTAAGGTTCTGGAAAACATAGGTTAAGTAACAAGTTTTAATAAGTACACAAGCTTAAATAATTTTTTTTTATTTTAGGGACAACCTTGAGTACCTGATATAATAAACTTATCAAGTTAAACATAATGCAGTTGCAAATAAGTAAATATAATTTTACTGAGTTTGGTAATTCATCTTTTTATTTTAATGTGAAAGTTTCAAATTAACAAAGATAAACAATATTGTCATTAATATGTTGTTAATTGGTACAGTCAAAATTAATATGAATTGTAAATAATGTCAATTATTGTCGGTGTCAGATAACTTTAAAAAATAACTGAACCATATTATTTTGAAGATGAAGCAACGTGAATTAAAAAAGACCACAATTATTATTAGTTAAATTTTATTTTTTTTTTTATAATATGCCTCGTTCATATATAAAATATACTTCAAATATACTTCTATTAAACTATAGAAAATATTACGACGTTGTAAAACAAGTTTTACCATAATATACTCAATTATACAATGTACATATTATTTTTTTTATATTTTTAAATTCACAAGTCTAATTGCATTTCGGAAAACATAACTTAATATCTGATAGTACATTTTGAACTAAATGGTATTAGATTAAGATAATACATTTCGTCTTTGATTATACAATCATTGTTGTTATTCAATGAAAACCATAAATCTGAGTAATGTTATAATTTCCTTCCTTATCTCCTACTATTGCGAATTATTATTTCATATTTGTTTCAGTTTAATTGTTTATGTTAACAACACAATACAAATAGTTTGTATCTTGCTTGAAGTTAATACACAAATGTAAAAGCGGATAGTACAATAAAGATTACAGGCATAGTGTATAAGATGTTGGTCAATTGTTTCCTTAGCTCTCACTTCAATGAAATCCAGTTTAAAGTATGTTCTTATTTTAAATTTGAAAATAATAATAAATCGTCGTATTTTAAAATCGACTTTAAGGGGAGATCAGTTTACTTAAAAGTGGACGAGATTTTATTAAAAATGGGTATGCTATATATATTATGCTCTTTGCAGTTTTTCCAATGAGTTTTTTTTTAAATTACTACGAAATTTGACCTTTATAAAATATGAGCTTTGTTCAATGTCCAATCAATTGATAAGGTTATATGCAACACTTTTACTATCCTAAAAATTGTTTTCGAAAAAAGGGAAAAGTCATTGTAAACCAAATAGTTCCTTCGATCCGCTCTGAATTTCAAATGCGGGAACAATTGAATTGTGGTTTTTGATTATTTTTTTATTCATCATTTTGATAATATATTATGATATAATAGTAAAAATTATGTTATTTTTTATTTTTATTTATTTAGTAATAAGATAAACTAAATGATTATCTTATCATTTAAATTGTTTTCTGGATAAATGTTTGTATATTTGAAAATATTTCTTTCACATTGTTTGAACTAATATTTAATAGGTATATTTATATATTACTTTGTTTGTTTGTTTTTTTTTTTTGAATCATCACATATAATTCATACATTTCTCATTCATAACCACAGAAAACGTTTTCTAATGATTTAGATATTTATTACAAGTCGAATTTCAAACAAGCTACATAAAAATATGTAGGTTCACCATTAAGTTATACAAATCATTTAATATACCTACTTATAAGTTATAACAGTTATAATAATTTATTGTAATTAATTTTTGAAACTGTGAACTTATAGGATATTCGATTTTTATGTATAGTATATTTTTATTTGCTTATTATATTATCCACATTGCTAAGTAATTGTTTATAAATCAATTTTCCAAATACATTATTTTTTTTTTTTTTTTTTTGTAATGGAAAATTCTTTAAGTATTTTATATTTTATAACCCACTAATAATTTTTTTTTTGTTTTATAAATAAAATAACCTATCGTTTTTAGTTTTTATATCAGAAATATATATCTTACTAGAAATATACACTATAATATTATATCTGAATCATTATAAACTTGACCAACAATTTAGTTTTTGATCTATTCTACAATGAATTATTCAACATCCACTTATTAGATATTTTTTTCTAGTTTATACCTTAATTTTTTCTTTCATTTTCGTTTATGATATTCGTGATCGATAGGTGTTTAAAAATGATTGTTGTTATCTTGACTTACAATTTGTGGGTCTTATTTGATGCTTAAGTGTACTATATTTATATATATTTTATAAATAGATAAATAAAAAAACAATATATTTTTAGTTTAAAATAATCTATACAAAAACCTCTTATTTAAACAAATTATGGTTTGAAAAAATTTAAAAATTTAAAAATGAAAAAAAAATACATTAAGTAATTTATTTCATCAAATTATATAATAAATCATAAATATAGCCTGAATATTTAATAATTTATCGTATTTCTCAAGGACATAATTAAATATTTAAAAATGAAACTAAAACAACGACGTTTCCCCAATAGCTAACATACTCTGAATAAAAGTTGAGGAAACAGAATTCTTATTTTTAATAAACTACCATGCGTAATTTTCATTTTAAGTTGTTATGCTATTAAATTAAATTAAATTAAAAATGTGTATGTAAATTGTTTACATATTTCATTTTTGTATGGGTTTTGTAGTTTAAATTAATAAGTTGAATTTGTAAAATAATTGTTTTATAATTATATACTTAATCTATTTAAAATATTCTTCTTTTAAGTATTGTATTCGTGATTTTCATCAGAGGCCATGGATTTATTAATTTGTATAAATCACATTTTTTTTTTTTTTAAATGCCATAATTCATAGTAACTCGGAAGTAACAGTAAATAATGTACTACCGTAAACAGTGGAATACATAAAATAATTGCTCACCTTATACGATATAATAATATACTACACACTTTAATCTAAATTATTTTCGTTAACAGTGTAACCTATTTTTTCTCGAATACATTTTTTTTGTAGTGATTAACAATTTATAACAAAGTAACTCAACTCTATAAGTTTTTGACAAGATCGCATATTATAAAGTATACAAATTTTATGCTTCTTCGCACTTTTCCTGACATACGTTATAAATGATAAAACTTTTAACAAATATTAATCCAACTTTAAGTTACATATTATAAAGTTTATGCGACTAGCTGTAGTATGTAATGAATACGTAATAATCTTAACTTACCTTATGTGTTGCGAAAAACTATTCTTTTTACATAATAACACGATCGCATATAATAATGTTTTATTTGGTAAGTAATTTACATCAGTGAGAAATTTGAACACTGCATTATATGACAGTAGAAAATGGTAGAATTCCATCACGGTCATAATTATAATTATCCGTGGTGAACTGTATAAATTAAACTCATGATTCCCAACTACGATAATCGTGAAATCAAATTATAAGTCTTGTTTGATATATATTATATACTACAAATTTGCATTCGCGATTATTTAAAATTAAACAATACACGTTAAACGAAGAGAAGAAATTAAATTATCAATCTCACCTATCTTATATATTATTAAGTTTTTATTTTTAGTTTTTAGATAAGTTTATTTATCATGGAGCATGTTAGCACATGCATTTAAACTGTTTAAAGCATTTTAATTTTTTAAATTCTTCAACCAACGTGGTAGAGTTTCTTTTTAAATTATTAATTATATAGGTATTACACAACCAGTGTATCTACATCAAAGCACGATTCTAGATTTTTCATCGTGTACATATCATTTATCGTGATTCGTTAACTAATATATAATATAATATTTGATGTTTGTTTTAGCAATGATTGTTTTAATTAATAAATTAAAGTTAAGTGCCACAATAAGTTAAATTAAAATTGTATTATATGAAATATTAAAAAAGTGATAAAAATGATATTACCTCCGGATACCATGCACGTCAACTTCACCCGGTCGCCCTCGAAGAACGGTCCTGTGTGTTCTATCTCTTCGTTATACTCGCTCAAGATGACTGGTTTCTGCGGAGGTACTGTGAAAAGATATTCAAAATTAATATAATACATATTACACGTAAAACATGCAATCATTGATAAAAATCAAATAACAATAAATGAATTAGACAAGGTATAATAATATGTACATTATACGCAGTGACACACTACAGCACATGTGACACTACCCTAAAACCACTCTAAATTGTTAATGTTGGATGCATGTTATAACAACGATAATATTTTATTATTTTAAATGAAAAACCCTGGAGTATAAACAAATTTATTTAGTTACCATTATTTACTATTATTATTTTTCTTTATAGTAATTTAAATGTTAAAGAGGTTGGGATATAATAATACTAATAAAATAAAAATTGATAAACATAAGAAAAATGATATAACATAATATATAGTATGTATTGTAATTATATTATATTTTGATTATTAATATATCAGTTAAGAGTCACTTCATTTCAATTTTAATCTAATCTACCAAGTCATTTAAATAAAATTATTAGGTGACCTTGTTTACGAAAAAGTTTAAATGTCTTTGCATAGGTCATCTTCGATTGTTTTCAGCTACATACACGTTTTTTCATTTGGTCAAAAAGCTTAAATATTTTAATACAAGGTTCCTTGTAAGTTGTTAAGATAATACAAAAATAAAGATAAATAAGTTATGTTAATACATATTATGATTATTCGTAGATAGAATATTGTAAAATTGAATTGTTTAGTAGTTAAAAATTCTTAATTTTAATATTCATACGTTTGAGATTCTTTATAAGTAGTTAAATTTGGTATTACTGGAATTAAAAAAGTTAACCACATTTCAACAAGAGGTAAATTGTATAAAATATAATAAATTATTTTTGTTTATTCCCAAACAGCACAATTTTACAACCACTGCTATAATAACTTGAACATTTCAGTCGAAATATGATCAGTATCTCCAATAGTTTGGTAAAGAATATTTTACGGATGTTAGCAGTTTCGATTACAATTTATTGCCAGGAAATTTGCGACAGCCAACGTAATATTTATTCTATTAATCGATTTTATTAACAATCGACGAAATCAAAACCTTTTTTTAAGTTTCCATTACATGAATTTTATTTTTATACTGGCTGAAATCATGATAGAATTATAATATGTGTATTATTTAACCATTTCCGGTGTTCTGATATATAAATTATTTTATTTGAAAAAAGTGTGGTGCTTCCGGTCCCATTTATACATTTTTTTAGTTCGAAATGGAAAAAATAAAAATCGCACATATTTATTTCAATCATTTATGATAATTAATACGAAAAAATTGTGAAAAACGATTCTCATAAAAAATGTAAATCTGTAAATTATCATACAATATTTTATAACGTATAGGTACTTGTACTATATATATATATGGTTACTTAACTATATTATAAAAACATAAAATATAATTAATTAATTACGAGTTTAAACATTATCTTAATAATTTATATTTATTGTGATTTGTATCTTAATATATTTTTCTATAATAATCAACAAATAAGATATATTATCGCAATAATATAATGTACATTATTATGGAGGTTTAAATATTTTATTTAAAATTGAATGACTGCATGCTCATTTGTAAGTAATTAAACACATTTCAAATAAACCTCACCATCTGCTAACTAAATTCACTTAAAAAATTTAACCCGCATATAAGCTTTTTGTTTTTTGATGGTAGCGATGAATGATATTGATTTAACAGTAATGTGTAGGTATATTTAATTTTTAAATTTTTGTGTTCGAAGACACTTTTTCTAATACAACAATATGCTTTGATGATTATTGACTTTGATAAAGATTTGTAGTAGGAAATCGGATTTAACTGGTACTTTTGCAAAGTAAAAATTTCAAATTATCAGTACTTATAAAATTGGTAGATTTTTTAGCACTTTGAATTTTTTTATGTATATCTCAGATCTGCCGATTCTTTTTGATATCATTTTTAATATTTTTATGATTTAGTATCATCTACTTAATTAATACGAGTATGAATATCCTTGAAAAAAGTTAAACTAAGCTTAATAAATTCTTTCTCTTTTCTAATTACTAATTATATTGTTTTTACATAATATGCGTTAATAAAGTTAATTATTCGTTATCATTATTATTTTATAGACATATATATAAGTATAAACTCAAATCGTATAAAACTGTAACTATAGAAAAAACTAAAACTAAATATTTAATAAAATTAAATTTACAAATTTTACAATCGTATTTCTATTATACTTTATAATAATTCACAATTAAAAGAACGAAATAAAATATTATTTTATATTTATATTAAACCATATTATACAATAGTCATTATTAATCGTGTGGTAATATTGTTGTGTAATTAAAGAACAAATTTTCTAAGTTTGATGAATCAAAAAATGTAATTTAATCAAAAAACAATGTATGAAATATACATATATTTCCAGCCATTTACCTAAATGGGAAGCAATATAAACACATCGTAAGACGTTAGTATACATACATCACATATAATTTATCGTTATGAAAGGGATTCTAAATGAAATATAAGATTAATAATTATATAAATATGATTATATAAAACGGCTAGGATAATTTATCCTAGAAAAAGATAAAGTTAAGAAAAAAATATTAAATGTTTCTCACCGCAAGTTTTTGATTAAATATCGATTACTATATAAGAAAATGTTATAAACATATAAAATGTTAATTGCTCGTTATCGTTATATATTTTTTTTAATAGTGTAAGTGTTATAAATTTACAAAAACAATTAGTATAGGTATTAAATACTTCTGCTACGTACATTTTGTCAAAAGAACCGTATGGGTTAAAAATAATTCTCTCTCTTTTCTTTCTTTGTAGTCAAAAACGTATTAGACTAAAGAAAATGGAGAAATCTAAACAAATAAAACATGTATTTTACGTTCGGGAATTAAGAAAGTTTAAATTACTATCAAATGAAATAAGTTTTGTTAATGTGTCTGTTTCATCATCGTCAAATTCTGACATTTGCAATCCCAGAGCCAAGATTTGTATCCAGTAAAATCGTTTAACTTTCAACGAGTAAAATGTTCATATTATATATTAAAAAAAAATGAATGTTGTCTTGCTCTAATAATATTTAAGAACATAAGAACATAATAAATGTCATCTATTACTATTTGAAAGACGATAAAAGTTTTCAGAGTTTTCGGAGCATTTACCTTAATCTTATCCTTTTAATTGTAATTTGTATTTAATGAAAGCTACAAATGTGTTTTATTGACGTTCCTTTGATTTTCATAAACTATAAGACTTAGTGCATTTATAACAAAATCCTCAGTTCTGCCTAATAAAATTACTTTCTTAAAGCTTAAATAATTATAAAATACAGAAACCAATATTATATTGTATAACTAAAAATGTGAGATAAGTTAAAGTGATGATAACTTGAAGTTCATTAAATAACTTTCATATAAATTTATTAGTTGATTTTTGTTTTTCAATCACAAACTATTAACAGTAAAAATATTTAAACACCAAGAAATAAATTAGTGCATTTAGTATTTATTATATAAAATAATACTTATTTAAAAGATATGCTTAAACTATGCTAGCTTAGCCTATTCATATTTTCGATAAAAAAAAAAAAAATAATATATTTTAAAATTATTATTTTTTTTAATTATAAAAACTGCTTCGGTGACTTAGGCCATTGGTCATTTAATTTACTTTTATTTCAGCAGTAAATCATATGATTTTACTTTTGAAATTTGTTTCACGGTTTGATGACATTCTTGTTGACATTTATAATGTAAATTGGCCAAAATCGACAGTTGGCTTTAATAATAATCACGTTCTGATGCTCGTCGTTACTCCTATTGAATATAAAGGTCGTTGGTGTGTATATAATAAATAATAATATACAGCACGTTTTAATGTCGTTATAGCGTAGACATATGAATACGGATTTCATTTGTATTTATTTTAAGTGTTTTTAAAATTTTCAAAAAAAAAAAAAAAAAAAAAAACAGTGAAGAATTGCATATTATGTGTTTCTTTAATATTATTATATGTTTGTTTTTATATTTTTTATAATAATTCTTGTTGATATTATTTCTTTTTTAAGCTTTTTAAAAATATTCACATTTTCTGAACGCTGTAGGACGTATACAGTATACGTTACGTACAATGTTAAAAACCTACTAATGGAACATAAATACTTGTAATAATTATAGACTCTATTATTATAACGGAAAATGAGCTTTCTAAGATAGATGTGCCTTAAGTATACTGTCCGGATGTTCTTAAATTAGCATATTTTTAAAATAATGATCATAGAGCATTCTCGAATGAACAAAAATAATGTTCCATGAAGTCACGAATACCTACATACAAAAAAGTACATTTTGAATTTGTTTGAATGTTATTATTATTTTAAAACTGAAATATAATAATATCTGTATTTATATAATATTTTTTTTTTTTAGTTGTTGGAACATTCCTTATATTGTATTTTCTACCGAGAAATAAAACAGCTACCACTATAAAAGTTTAATGTATTTACGTGAAAATAGTTATATTTAAGAATCTGAAGATAAGTTTTTAAAAATTATTCAAAGTAATAGTTATTCATAATAAGTTTGAATAGAAATTTAACATATCTAATCATAAAAAAACACAAAATTTGAGTCTGTGATTGTGTTGTCTTATCTCACAAAAATACTATGCATATTAATGTAAAAATAATGTAATCATATACAATGTATTAGTAAATATAAAAACACTACGAAAATATATCATTTAAATTATATATATGTATGTGTGTGTGTGTAATACCTACTACATACTGCTTATGTTGTTGCATACTATATAAACGAAAAATAAATATTTATTTTTGAAGTATAAATACATTATTTTTTTTTTATAAAATTATAATATAAATATTACCTGAACAAATATTTTACTTATTGGCATTGTTATAATATTAAATTATCTATGAACATAACTTAATATTAATGAAAAAAGTAATTTATATTATTTGAAAGCTTAAATATATAATAAATAATTCTCCATGTCCTTAATGGACATTATTCCCAAAACTAACTAAAATGAGCTAACGCCCTTTAATATGACTCCCTCACAATAAATCTTTACCGTATTAAATGTGTTACCTTGCGGATGTATATAATGTTAAGAACTTTTAAAAAAAAAAAAGTAATAGTAGATATTATACGATTAAACGTTTATTTAATATAGTTAAGTTTGGTTTATTATAATTTATGTTAAAAGTGTATATAATATATAATACGATGTACTATGGCGTTAATTACTTTTAGGTTTACCTCATTGATTTTTTAACAAAATCATGAAATTGTAATACAATTTGTTGTTTATCTATGCTATACATTCTATAGTATTATGTTATTGGAGATAAAAATTATTCACTCAATTTATGTATAATATTGCGTACCTAAATCGCAGCGCTGTATCATCATAGTCGTAAATTTATGACCCCGAGACAAATAATTCAATTTAGCTGGGTAGTTATCATTAACATATAAGTAAGATTGTATTATTGAGTATCGGTTTACTTTTTTTAATTCATATTTTAGTTCAATTTTACATGATAATATATCATGAGGAATAAAATTGGAGTAAAACAAAAATAATGATTTTTGATTATTAAGCCTACAACTATTGTGTTCGTGTATTATAGCTCTTGTCATTTAATATTAGTCTTCTAATTGTTTCCTCATACTTGAAATTGTATATACTTACTGAATTAACATACTTAAAATCTTAAAAAATCTATTCTCAGTGGACATCGAAATAACAATATTTATTTAGTTTTATGTTCTAGTTCATAATGCGATCCATAATTTATGAGTTATAAATATACCTACCTTTTACATTCTAATTAATAAATAATTTATCAAATAAAGACGTGTAAATATTTGATATAAAATGTTTTTCAAGTGTATGAGATTCATTTAAAGGATTCAAACAAAATCGAATTCAAAATTAATGCAAATGAGACTATGCTCGTAATTTTATGTATAATCCTTGCCTGTTTGAATGAAACATTTATCGGGCATGAATCTCAATCCTTAATCCTTACGGCGTGTTCCAGGTAAGTTTATTCTGATGGGGATTTTACACATTGTTTATGTTAACTCGAATAAAAATAATTAATTACCAGCCGATTGTTGTATTTGTGTACTTATATTATTCAAAACGCGGATTACACATAAGCGCAATGTACAATGACGATATTAAAAACAAAAAAATTGAAACATTCACACACAATAAAGCGTGAACTTAATGCAGAACACTAAACTGCATTTCGATTGGAAATCCGACGAATCGTTTTATAATAATACTCTATGGTCTATGGGTAAGGGGGATTAATGGCATAATAACAATATCCCTCGATGTTAGTGATAACACGTAGTTATTATATTATTATCATCATCATCGTCAACGCCATAACCGTCAACGGTGGCGTTTAGTGAATAAAATTGATATTACTTGCGCGTAAAGAATCCGTGCGTGCTTAATAGGGGTAATTCAAATTTGGAGAGGGAAAAAAATATCAATGGATTAAAAACCACAATAATTATTACAGTTATATATTACATACATCGACGACGTTAATATGCGTTGACCGCTTAAAAATTATAATATACGCACACGCACATCACATTACATTAATATTATGCGTATAGCGTCTACCTAAATGTAAACAGTTGCGGTGTTATAAAAAATACTTTTATACTTTTTTAGTAAAAGAGATTAAGTATTTAAAATATCACTAAACAATATTTAAGGTAAATTATTTGAGTTTTATAGAAATAAAATTGAAATTAAAAAAAAATCAATCTTGTTTACATTCAAATAATTAATTTTTTTTATTCAATATTAATTAAAAATGTGTTTATTGCAAATTAAATGCGTCAAAAAATATACTCAATAGTCAATATACATTTATACAAATCACACAATTTTAAATATTTAAAACAGAAAAATGTTTAGCATAATATTTTATTTAGCGAGTATAGTGAAAAGTAAAAATTGAAAATGTTTATGGAAATTTGAGGAATCGAATGGGAAAAAATATTATTAATTAAGTCAAAAAAAAAAAAATGTTTTAAAACGGCTCAAATATCTTTTTAAAAAAACTAAAAATATTCGAATATTTTACAACGTTGCGCCGACCGGACGCGAGACTGTTGCGCTGATGTAAAAATCGTATCGCGTCCCCGTTCGTAGGTGGGTACCTACAGCCTATACCAACTACACACTATTATGCCCAACCGCTTCGAAACCGATCGATTGCGTCGTGCACGCATAATATTATTATTACACGTCATGATATACAGGTATAATATATTGTGATATGGACAAGAAAAAAAAAACCAGTGCTCACGTTTGGATATTAAAATTTAACGATATACATGTTATTATAACACACCGAACGTGTGCGGGACACACACACACATAGTATACACACAACTACACCATATTATATAAATTATAATATTATACAGCGCATACGGCGCCGTTGCAGTTTGTCGACAAAGGCACACGTTACCCGTTCCGCCTGCAGAATCGAAATCCCCAAGCTTTTATATATTAATATTACAGCTATTACTATATATTATTATATACCTATATAATACACACACACAAACACGTAGAAAAGTTGCGAACGAAGCGACCGCCGGCGTTTTCAGGTCGGTCAGAGCTCGTTTTTTTTCCCTCCCCTACACTATTATACACATCATATCATTATATTATACGTTTTATATCTCTCACATTTTATACATTTTTTTTTTTCAAATATCAGAACGGCTGCTGCACCGCCACCGTCCGCGTAGTGCGTATGTATATACGTTTATATCTTTTTTTTATATATGTCATACATGACACGGGCACAACATCAAATGCGAAACATCGTATCAGCTCTCTCGGAAGCGTGAGAGCGTTTATCTGTGCGTTGCCACAACGCTAGCCGCTGTCGCTCCAAATCCGACTGCAAACGGTGCGTATGCCTTTGGTGGTCGATTTTTTTCCCCTCGAATAATTGGCGACCAGCTGACGTATAGATTTTTTCGTTCTCGATTCTCAGATCGTTAGTAAGTGGGAAATTTTTTTCAAAAAACTTTTATCGTGCATATAGGTACCTATATCGTGATGGCAGGACAATTTCTATCATACGATTTAACGATCCCCGGCGGTGTCCGCTCAGAGCAGAAAGCCATTATGACATACCGGTACATTTTAATGGAAAAACGCTAGAATAATATATATTAGAAACGGCGGCTAGCCTAAATCGATACATTTTTAATTCCGATTTAGTTTTTTTTAGATATATTTTATTTTATTGTAAGGATTTTGGTGTTTATATATACATACACAGTAATTTATTTCGAGTTTAATATTGAAAAAAATAATATTTTAAAATTTGGGTCCTGAGTAGCAGTCGTTACTGATGCTTAATCGATATTAAAAAAAAAAAAAAAAAAAAATTAAAACTTATTCGGAAACAGATCGCCATATCCCTCGCCAGGATCACGTGTCAGTTGCTTGTGATTCAAATGATTTTAATTCGTAAAATTGTAAAACTCATACCACCTCGAATGTACATAACTGTTATTCGATAGAATTAACATGTTCTCTAGAGTCCTTCTATAGGACATTAGAAGCTTGAATATTATATGCATAGGTACTTATTTTATGGCATTCAACACCCGAAAATCACGAAAATTTCTCATAGTCTGTATAAAAGATTCAGAAACATAGAGTCTTCCATATTACCGGGACATTTAGAAAATTATAACATATTTCTGAGTAAGAATCAGTGATCAACATTCACCAACAGCGATCGTTTATAAGCTAGTGTTGCTCAGAAAATATTATTTATATTAAATAGCAATCATATAAACATCTTGAAATTAATGTTTCACGTCTTATCATTTATATAATACACATATAAATATTACATGACAAATTATTGTATTTAAATAGAAATTAAAGATCTTGAACAGTTTAGCTAAGCAAAACAGTACGTATTATAACCAAAACATAAAGGATGTAATGGCTGACGATAAAATATATCTATTGTCCGCCGAGATTTTGGAAAACGTGGATTATTTTTCAACGCAGAAATCGTCAGACAAAATAAAAGATAACAAAACACTATATATTTAGTTTTTGTTACGAAGAACCACAATTTTGATTCTTATAAATATAATATTTATTAAAACTACCATATTATAATGTAATGATAATAAAAATAGCATTTTATTCTTATTTAAACTTGAAATGTTTGACATGTTCTGACACACAATTGTATTATGTTTAAGAGCACAATATTATACTAAAATAACCAATAAACTATAAAATATGCACTATACTAGAAAAAAGGTACACAATTATTGGATAATAAATAGTGATTTTATTTAGACTATTTAATTCATCCGTATTTATAGAACACGAAACGAGAACAGATGATTTGTACCTACTCGGATTCTATATTTACTTTATAATATGTATAATATGAATCACACATATATGTATACATTTTCAGAAATTGATTGCAATCATATTTCTAAAAATCTCCTGGTGTTTCTAGAAATTATGACACACGATACATAATGATAGTTGTCTAAACTGAATGAATTCGTGCTCTCGGTGATAATATTATTAAACTGAATTTATTTTATAATAATATATACCTTTAAAATATGAAATAATCATTATTTACTCGTCCTTTGAAGCATTCGTATAAATGTATAGGTAGGTACATTAAATACTATTGAATATAATATATAATATGATATTATTAAGTATACCATGGTATACCGTAATTGAAAACTATAACTATTAACTAGTATAACTATTATCATTTCTACGTATATAGTAAACATTTGTATGGATATTTCAAATATATGTACTATATGTCTATATAATATGTAGAAATACATTACAAAGCATTATTCTTTAAATGAGAAAAAACTATGTATAATATTTAAATTAGTATTTTTATAGCAATTTAAAATTAAATACATTTATGGATTAAATACCGGGGTAAAAAAAAATATCGATTATCAATTTAACGCTATAATAATTTATGATAGTAATTTGTTATAATATTAATAAGCAAAGGCAAAATTAGATACAATTCATTTAATGAAACTATATGTAATATAATATATTTAAAAAATATATATTCATAACATGTACAATTATATTTAATATAAACAATAGATTAATGTCTGTATAGGTGCATCAAAATTATTATAAAAATTATAATAATGTCACTTACTGATAAGGTATCAGACACATTAATTTAAATTGTTGTTATTAAAAATCGCCTGTGAGCATAATATCTATGCTATACTAATTTAAATTCGAAAGTAAAGTTTAACAAGCTTTTCAAGGCGTTAGATTACATACCTTTACTATAATTAATTGAAATTTAAAAATTTAATTTTCGACATTGTGCGTTTGAGGAAAAGTGCAAAACTTTTTGATTGAAATTTTAATTATTTAATCAACCATCGTGATTTTCATTCGGGAACACAATTTTTTCAAAATTCATAAAAATGAAAATGGACAGAGTTTAGATCAACAGTACAACAAGGAAAAGCTCTATATAATATTTGAAATCTGTGCACTAAGTAATTTCATATTCACCTGTAATATTGCAAATTCAGAGAAACACTGAACATAATTAAATTCATAATGACTTGTCATAAGCTGTAGTAAACTTTTCGGAACATAACTGTATAGCCATTAAAAATGTATATTATCTTAAACCAGTATACATCAGTTTGTACTAAAACTTCATTACCACTATAACGAAATTTCAATAGGTTTCAGCATATATTATAGTTTCATAGGCTTATTATAGCTGCGTATTGATAATTATTAAACTCTTTGGTTCATAATATACTACACTGAGTATTAGACGCCAAACGCAATTTCTTGGTGTACCTATATAATAAGCAACAACAGCTTATGAGACATAACTACTTCGTGTGGGTTTATAAATTCCAGTTTCTAATAGCAAATAATATAATTATCTGTATTCCGACTACTGTCGAATCAATAAATAAATGAAATCTATTTAAGAAACAATTGTGTTTGATTATTATTAGA
Organism: Aphis craccivora; assembly: GCA_009835225.1. NCBI lineage: Eukaryota > Metazoa > Arthropoda > Insecta > Hemiptera > Aphididae > Aphis > Aphis craccivora. Next base: position 128,922 of record VUJU01000192.1, on the reverse strand, counting down.
TGTTGGTTTACTTATTTCATAAGTCATATATATTGTATTATCATAAATATTATTTTTTTTTTTATTTATGAAATACAAATTATTATTGATTATAATACTCGTATGTATTATAGTTGTATTTGTTTATTAGACCCAACACATGAGTACATGATGAAATATATTTGATACGATTGTAGGTAAAATAACAATAATGAATGATGTGTGAGTGCGATTCTTTCAGTGTAAAAATGTTGTAAACAATGATGTAATAAATTGTATTTTTAAAGAAATATGATATCTATGTTAAAGATTGATTTTTTAGGTACAGAAATATCTAGAAAAAAAACTTATTCGATTATATGATAAGAATGTAGTTTTCAAACCTTGCAATATCGTGGATGAAAACGTAACACCGATCTTTGTCGTTTCTTTTATATTATAGTTAAAAAAATATTGATCATCAGTCATCATTAAATGGTGATGACGGCGAGTTATTTTATAAAACCTAATTATATGATCTGGAGACCGTTACAGTAACATTGGGTAGGCCAAGCTGACAGTACAGAATAGTTCTAGAAAAATTTAGATATAACAATTTAAAAATACTACAACTTATTTTCAAATTAAATGACGTACAAAATATCACATGTTTGTGCTACTTATACAATAATCACATAACCGCAAAATTTGTTCAAAATCGTTTATTTTCGTATTTTAAGCGTAATATTAGGGACTAGTGAAATGTTTCTAGACTAAAAGTTTCGTATTTGTCAAAACAAAGAAAATACTGTGGTTTGTCAGACGTTTTCCCCCTTTTTTTTTTGTACACTTTTCATCCCGTCTAATTTATCACTATGAAAACATTACGAGCAAAAAAAATTGTCAAGTGAAATAACTTAATACATTTTTCATAGTTGTGATATCATGTGTGAGCGCTAAGTATGACAGTTATAATTCCCATTTTACTATCATGTTAGTGTTTGCGTGTACCCAAAATACGCAGGTATAATACCACGACTTTTAAAAATTGTAATATATTTTTTTTTATATAATTGCCATTTAAATAGGTTTGTTACTAGTTAGAAATTATACCTAAATAGTAGTGTGCTTATTACAAAATCTTCTCTCTTTTAATAAAGTACATTATTATAATATAGAAACATTAATTAAAAAAAAAAAAAATAAAAACAAAAATCCATTTTGTTAGCATCATATTTTACATCAATAATTCACAATAAAATAAGTTTATTCATTCAATCTATGTATAATATTGTTTAATTAAAAATTATAAGCATTTATTGTATGGAGTATGCACGAGCTGTTTTGGTTGAAAACCAATGATAATTACATAATCATTGTTATATTTTTAATAAATAATAAACAAATTATATGTAAATTCGAAAAATTGTTCAATACCTTTGCGGATTAATATAATATTGTTAAAATTATTAAAAAAAAAAGTTTAAGGAAATTTATTTGGAAAAAAATGATCATTTTTTTTATATAATATAATAGTATAGCATAAACCGTTTTTTCAAAGTGAAATTAAAATTATTTTACTGTCAATCGTGCATAATTATGCTAGTTTAATATTGAACAATTTTAGTAATTTATTAATTAAATGTATCAGCTCTAAATATTATAATAAATATAATAATGTTTAGATCAACTTTAAGCACTGGAGAGATCCTTGCCAAATACTTTATACATATATATAATATAGTCGGCGCAGTCAATGTTTGTGACGTGGAGGCGTACGTCATATATATACTTCACTATACATATGTGTGTGTGGGCTTACTATTTAGTATTATGTGTGGCATCTTTCCATATTTGAATGTACCGATACACGACCTATGAGAAAAATATGGATTTTCTTGTGCAACGACACGCTATATTATTTAAATAAGGTCATATATTTTTATCTAGAACAAAAATTTTCTAAATTCTAATCAAAAATCTTGCAATCGGTGGAAATATATTTTAGAATGAGGAGTTTTTCGTGCGGTTTTGAACGATCAAAAGCAAAGTTGCAAAATGCAGCAGTTATTATATGATAATATTTCGTACACATTAAACACGATTGGTCATTCGTATCGTATAGGTAACATATAATAGGTATATGCGAAACGGGGAAAAAAGGCCAATAGGGCCGTTAACCGTTTTCAACAACCGGAAATATATAACAAAAGCGACGGTCGAGTCGCCCGTGGACCAAGAGTATTTATGCGGGACGTAAATATTATACGAAACGATGCTGGTCGGCGTGTTTGACCGGTAGTCGTCACCGCCGTCGTCGCCTCTTACCGATTGCACCACCGCCATACTATATACATATACCTATGCTCGGACCATCTCGGAGTAAGTGTGCGGAACGACTAATTTAGCACGGATCAAGGGTACGGGGCGATAATATATACACTTATACAAATATATATTACATGTGTGTTTGTATTATATATGTATATATGCGTACTTAAAGTACACATTGATAGTGTAATGTGCAGAGCAAAATGCGCGAGCGCGATCATAATATAATGTATACCGGACAATCACGAAACGGTTTTAAGTGCAGTGGAACGTTTAGTGCAAACAAAAGAGGAACGCCCCCTCGTTTTCCACTTAAACCCCTTGTCTTTTCCATTCGATAGCAAAGTTGTTCGAGTTGCTTAATGGTCACCACCCGGCGTACTCACGTATATATTATATATGTGTGTGTGTGTGTTCGCTTCCTTTTTTTTTGCCTTTATGTTTTTTTTTTTTTTTGCGCTCCTTCCATACCCATTAAACTTTGTTGGTCGGACAGTATAATAGTACGCATGTGACAAGAATGTGATATTTATCTGAATTTAAGAGTTCCCTCTACCTCTCGTGTACACGTCAGAACTCCCGGAACGTATATTCATAATTTACGCAATTAAAATGTAGAATACACTCTTGCTGTTACAAAAACTTTTAACAATGTTGTTATTTATAACTGGAAGAGTCGAAAAGTTTTGGAACCACAAAAAAAAAAAAAAAATAGTAATAAAAACCTTATACATAATACCTACAGAATACGAATATATGTTTAATGTATATAGGTAATAAATATAGTAATGTATACGGGAGGTACACTAGCAGGTACCACAAACGTACTACTCTCCCACTGAATTTCGGTGAGACAGAAATAGTATACGATATTCGTTACTCGCATTTACCTTATTATATTCGGTAGCCGATTTTACATGTTGTCTGCGCATCATAAATACAAGTGTGGGTGTATTCAGTTTTTAATAAAGTTTAACGATTCGGGCAAGGAAACAAACAAAAAGGCGAATTGAGAGATTTAAAAAAAAAAAAAAAAAAAAGAATCCATAAACAAATAACTGCAGGCGTTAAATACAATAACCTTTGCAGACGTACAAATACAAGTAAACAATCAGGTTATTATCAACTGATTGACCCAATGGCTAAAACACAATTCAAAACTAAGGAAAATCAAAAGCGCTATTATTATTGTTGAAAGTCCAAATCTTGATTCAAAAAGAAAAAATAAACAGTAATAAATAGACTCGGAAATAATAATTATTCAGTATAATAATTGTATGAATATTTGTATACATGAAAAAATAAATGAAAGAAATTATTACTTCTAAAATAACTAATTCTGTTGTATTTTACGTTAATATTATAATCATTTTTTAATATAAAATGTACAATAAAATAAATAAACAACTACGGATTTCATATTTAAATGATAATGTTGTATTCTTATAAAAAAAAAAAAAAAAAACCAATGCAATTTTCATAAAAATGATTGTGAAGTATCTGTATAAAAGTATATGAAATGTATAGAATGTGAGTTTTTATCATTGGCTTATATTGTATGTTCAATAAATACATATTGAAAGTGATAAATAAAATGTCAATTTTGGAACATTAACAACAATTATTTATAAAAATCAGTCGCGAAACTCATACTTACATTTAATAATTTTATAATAAAAATAAATGCATTCAAGTTTTTTAACAATTTAAAACAAAATAACAACTCCAACTTAATCGCCAATATGAAAAATAACATGGTGTGATTTATCAAATCGTAAAATGTATTATACCTATCAGTGAATTAACGAAAACGAATAGTGGTTGACTATAAGAAATGTAAAATCACTATAGTAGTTTAAGTGACTACTTATTAGTTATTATACGTGTAGTCCACTAAATCACATTCATAAAAGGGTCTTTTTATCATTATCATTATTTTCTATATTTTCGACTCATGTGAATCTACGGACGACGACGCGCGCCTTATACGAGAAACACGGTTGTGCTCAAAGGGACACGAAAACGGGCTCATTATTGAACTAAAACTATGTGTATTATATAACACATAGGTATAGATGTACATTAAGGAGCTTACGTGAAAAATAGCGTCAGCGGTCGTGAGGGAAATGCGAATCGTGGATTGTAAGTACTGGCGAGGGTAGTGGTGGTGGAGGCGGTGGTGGTAAGGAGCTTTGTGAGACCATCGCGAATCAGACAAACCGACTGCTGAGTTCCGTGAATAGGCTGAAACGTCGGCGAATTGATGAACACAAAGAAAGTAGTCGTCATCGTCGTGGCCGGGGTGCAGAGCCGATAATCTCGAGTTAATCTCGCTGTGCAACGGCCGGGTACCCACCGTATCCTATACATACCTGGGAATAACCCGCACACATTTTACCATTGCACAGGTCATGTGCACATAATATACTCGAGGGCAGGGGTACACGTCGTGTTAAAGGAATTTTCGTCTGGGACGCGTGCCTTTACCAACACACTGGTACCGGCCTAAAAGCAACACGCCCTTTGTAAGGCACCATCGCAGCCCTAATATGACCAGCAAATTTCATTAATTCCGAATCGTCCACCACCCACCACACTACGCGTTGTGCATGTGTATAATATATATATATATATATATTATATACATTATGTAGGTTCAGTGCGGACCATTCGTTTTAATGCGATGAAATTCTCAGTTTGTGTGCGCGGCGCGTGTGCACGAGAACGTAAGCGTCTGTAACGTCTTCTTCTTCTTCATTTCCACGCAAATGGCTAAAGGACTTGCTCGCCCGGCCGTGTGATTGCGCCCGTCCGTACGTGACCATGAACGCGGTAACATAATGTTAATTTAATAATATTCACGGTAAAACCACCACTAAGCGGTCGTAACAAGTCTTATCGCCTATCGTTAACGCCACGAGCTTTTGAATTTCATCGGACTACAAATATCGATTTTTTTTTCTTTAGTACGTCTTTTTTTTTAGCAAACATGTTTCACCCTATGTTAATGGTTTTATTTATTATTATTATTATTTTTTTTTTTTACAGTACCTACGCAATCGGTTACAAATATTATTCATCACGATAGATATAAAATCGAGTAACACTTTGGTATGCCGATGCGACACAACGCGTTCGAAAAGTCTTATAAATTCAATTTATAAGATTTATTAATGAAACGACAACAGTTCGTGCGTATATATTTTAGTCTAAGAAGAATTGTGAATGTCTAACTCCTTTCTCTCGGGATGTTCGTGGTGCCGATAATGTAATCGATACGGTATGAAGATTGATGACTTCATGCGTTCTGGCTCATTTGTATCTATTAACTGGCTTATAAACTACTCGCCGATTTAGTGTTCTTATAAATATTATATAAGTGTTGTTAGAGAAACATCAGTTAATTAACTTGAGTAATTCTGGCTTAAAATAATAGTAATAATAAGAGTAGTGGAATCCCAATAAAAATAATTGTTTATACTTCGTCTATTTTTATATTATATTATGTTTCAACTTATTCAATTACATATTTTTAAAAATATAAGTAATGTAAGTTTTGATTTTGAAAATAAAAAAAATACTTTGAAAATGATACAGTTATGTTTCTTTGTTCGATTTCTTTATAAATTTTCATTTACGAATTATGTTTATGATGGAAATATTTTTAAAATCATTTAATATAATGCCCCTAAACATACTGTAAAATGTTTGTCTAACATTTAATTTTATTCAGGATTTGAACACCCGGTGGATTTCAATGGTCACCTATAGTAACCGCCGTGCAAATAGAACTTAAATCCCGATAGACGAGACTAGTTGGTACCCAAAAGTTTTCAGCTTAAACTTTTCAAACCACTATATAAATTGACTTATGTGCGAGGATGGGAATGAAAAACCAACATTTGAGAAGGTCAATATGGATTTCACAATCTGAGTCGCGGAACGAATTTAAATTGTCCGGAAAGCGAATCCTCCGTCTTTAATCACGTAATCCCGTAGACCCGTGTATTCTTTCCAAACACATTGCCACGGTCGGATTATGGGTAGACTCGCAAAATGAAAACCACACAAACTTGCTAAACCTTTCCAGGCCCATATTACCCAGCGACATTAACAAGTGCAAGTTATACTAGGCCAAAATGGTTAAAAACAACTCCCGAAGATAAACTATCGTACGAAACCCTATTATTATACAACATAACATCGTATACAAACTAAAAACATATGTATAATAACAAAATATCGTATTACATTTTATCACATATTTAAGTTAGGTACTATATAGTTAAAACTATTGAATAATAATAAAAATGGTAAATGTATTAATATAATTTATTTTTTTTGTGTTAAATATTAATTATTCTCAGAGTGATTATAACACGATTTCAACTATTCTCTTAAAAATATTTATTTGAGTTTAAAGGAATTTTCTTCTTTTATAGATTTTCAAAGTTTTAAATTTGAGTTTATAAACTTTGTATTGAACATAAATATTTCATATTTTTAACGGGATGGAAAATGTATCGAAAATTATACCAAGCCATTTATTATTTATACAGTTTGAATAAAAACGAAAATGAAAAGTTCACAATATAATTTATTTCTTTTGGTGTGTACCGACAATATAATATTTATATAATTTTTTATTTTTTCGCCAATTCAAACATTTTAATTCGATTTCACGAAGCAAATTTTTAATTTGACAGGAGATACAAATTTAACTGTTATTGAACTTAACAAGCGTATTTTTTATGCACATACTTTTTAAAAATTCAATTTAAAAATACTTGTTTTGTCTTAAAATACGCATAATATACACATGCTTGATTCTAGTATCTATCAAAGTCTATGAGAAAACCGGCATGAACATTTTCCAAAACTACCGATAATTATACGTAACGTTAAAATAATATGATATGAATTTTATGAGCTATGAGTCATGATACTTCAAATTTTCCCGTTGATAATTACTATATATTGCCTAGATGATATAAGATATTGTGAGATTCTATAGGCAAAAAAAAAAAAACTATAGGAACCACGATGACATGTCGTCGTTGATCAAGCTTGTAATAATATTGATATTAGTTAACGGACACTTTACGCATGGTCTAGGACTAGGGTCACTATAATAACAATATATTCATCGAAAATCTCATTAGCAAATACTGTACACGCACACACGCAATCAACTTCAATCGGTTAAGCACACTGGCGACTGTCCTCGTATCGTATCATAATTGTATGTGTTTTGGATAACAAGCACACACAGTGTTTCATAATATGGACCCCGACGCATAGGCTGCTGTAATGGTACGAAATTAATTTGTAGGATTCCTACTCTAATCACCTGATCTCCATATTTGTCGTACGTATACACAGTCGCATATACACACACGCACATAAACACATCTTATGAGACATTTACCACTTTTGGAAACATTGACCTATGATATTATTGGAAAATTCTAATATCGGAAATGGGTATTTATTACATCTTGTATAACACCAGACACGTCAAATAACATCGGAATTCCGAATTTGTACGAACACAATATTATATCAACACATTCTAGTTTAAACATATATATATACAATAATATACATATTTAACTTGAAACGGAGAAAATAATATGCTGAACAATGTTTTATAAAATGTAATTTAAAAATATAAATATATTATAAACTCAACGGGTAACGGAATTTCAACTCTATTTAATACGGTACATAATATAGGTACTTATATTATTTGATTTAACTATACACACCACGAGGACGGTTTTACAGTTTTAGTTAATTATATTATAAAAAGTCAATTGATAATATTGGTTTAAAATTGGTTAAAATTCGGTTTAAAAATATCGTTGAAATGCATCATCAACTTTTAAATTAATTGAATGGCATAAAAAATTCAAAAAATATATAGTTTAAACCCGGTCATAATCACCACCTAGTTTTTTGCTGTACTGAATGACCATGCACCAAGAAAACTTTGATTGATCAATATTTTGATATAATTTAGAAGCTTCCAATTAAAAATTAATGATGCGAAATAATGCAAAAGTCTGTAATTAGATTGACAACGACTAATCGTTTTACTAAAGATATTCAAAGGTATTTCATGTTAGCTACTTAGACAATTTTTATATAGCAAACATTTTTCAAACGAATGTTTTTTTGAATTTCATGATTTATAAGAATTAAACTTTCGTTGAAATAGAATAAAACGTTTTCAAGTAAATGAAAATCCAAACGTTTAAGATAGTTTGCATTTTTAGTTCCAAGAATGCGATTAATTGTTATTTTTCCGACACTGAATTGGTTTTAATATTAAAATATTTACTTAGTTTTTTCTTTTTATATACACTTTTATAACGTATTGTCTATATTAAATATTTAATTGCGTAAAATTAATTTTTATAAAAGTCAATACATAATACATATTATCTATTATTAAGTTTAAAAATGTTTTTTACTTTTCGTGGAAATATATTCAAGGACCTTCAAGAAAACAAAATCTATTTCGATCAAACCAACATCGTTACGTCTTACACTGTCTGTTATTGTGGGCGTAATATTAAAGTGCCACTATAATACAATTGAAAATAACGACGACCTTAGTTCGTTTTGGTCGATTTTGTATTTTGATTGATTTATCAACATAACATTCATCGTTTTCATCGTACGCGTTTATTTCAAACTAATATATTATAATATTAATACGATCTTCAGACGATAGTCAATGGAATACTCGGATATTACAACGTACATTGACGTTTATTTATTGGTTACTGGCAGAACTAGATAAGACCAGAGATTATTTAGTGGCACCCTGACCACGATGATTTTTTATTATTGTCGAAATACTTTGCTCGAAGAATCACCACACGTGTCTGTCAAAACAATAAGGATGTATCACATAAAAATCTTTTTCGAACATTCTGAGTAGTTTTATTTTTTAGTTGGTTAGTTTCAATGTACCGATAGAATATAATATAATCTACTAATGACACCGACAGTATTAATCTAAAAAAAAAAAAAAAAATCACGATATTTCAGCAGATTGTTTTACTATATCTTAACGATCGTAACGGAATAATAATGGTATAAAAATAAATGGTCAACGATACACGCGGTTACCATGACTGGACAATATAACAATAATATTTCCGTTTGCAGGTGATCCTCGGGGAAACATTAAGTAAAATATATTCGTACAGGTATAACCCTGTTGTCAGCCACCATAATAACGGTAATAATATTATCGTTTAACGGATACCACTCCGAGATTGTTTCAATATTTATTATTTATAGTTCAACGATCGCAACGGTCGGTTTTAATTTTAAACTCTTGCGTTGTTTATCAAAAATGCATAATCATAATTAATGAGTTTGGCGCTACATTACACGATAGTATTACGTATAATCAAAATATTATGTAGGTATTGTATCCAAACGTTCAAACAAAGCCCGCGGGAGTCCGTGTTTGTATTTCGTCGAGCGCACGATGATAATATGAAAACTACGACTATATAACACTATAACATACAGGACTCAGCTTATTAAGTAAACTATATTGATCGTTGATATTATAAGCAATACGCGTCTGGGTTTTGAAGGAGTTGTAGTTTAGAGAAATGAATTTTTCATACGCGAATCAAATATTGTAATAAATGCCAAGTAAAACTTAACGAAAACAGTTTAAAAACCGCATGGGTACTAAATTGTACACGATGATATTGATGTCTGGGTAGATTTTTTGTTTTTAAAACCATACTTTTCCGTTTATCGCTTAGATTAAACGGCTATATTTTATTTAATAATAATATGTTGATTACCAAAGCGTTTATCTGGAAACTTTGCTGTCGAAATTAAATGTTTGTCGTTACCGCGGTTTATCTACGTGAATTTAAGTTCACCGAATGTATGCGGGTGTATATTGGTGTTTTATGGCACCAAAATGTAATATGGGTATAGAACATTGATCGATAATGGATTTAAAGTTGAGGATTTGTATCATTAAAAAAGTTTACTTAAACGACCCGAATTTTCCAATCTCGTAGTTTTCTCATTGCCTGGTGAATAGAAACCTAGAAAGTAATTGTAAACTTGTTTGGAGTCACACACATATGACAAATGACGCGTGCAAGTCGAATGTTACGCCCTTGCCCACCGGCCATTTGTACAACAATTTGACCTAGCTAGTTTTTACGTTA
>VUJU01000192.1:85438-118367 GCA_009835225.1 Aphis craccivora | reverse complement strand
AAAGTCTATACATTATTATTTATAGTTAGAGTTAACCGATAGACACGTTACCCTATTGATCGTATTATGTGTAGTAAGGAAAGCTTTTGGTAGTGAATGATTACGTTAGTTTATTTCTACAGGAAAAATAGCATAGTAAAAAATTGTTATTATAAAAAGATTGGAGAACAATATCATATCTATGTAGATGTACTCCGATGTCCTTCGACCGGCCAACGCAAATTGATTTAATTCATATAGGAAACTATATTGTGCAGGGATCGCTCAAGCTCACGAATGTCGATTTCATGTCATCTAGAAATACACGTATAAGTTTGTATAGATTATAGAATATAATATTGATAATCTCGTACGATGCTATCGTGTATAATAAATAATAATATAAGGTACTCATCGCAGTGTCTCACGCCCGGGCTATTATAAAATCCGACGATTTATCTCGGAGTATCACCGACATCCCTCTGTCCGTTCATAGACATCAGTCTGCTACAAGACACATCCCTCTGTCCGCCATGAAACACTCGTCTGCCCGCTAAAAAACATCCCTCTGCCCGGCCGGGAGACGTCGGTCGCGCGCGGTTATCGTCATGGGAAACGAAACATCATTATTTATTGTCTACGGAACAACTACGCATACACTCGTTGCGCGATCACATCATTCAGCAGTGATAAATATGCAAGACACACATATACACTTATTATATATATATTTATTATCAAGTGTGTGCCACGATTGACGTTGGGAAACGCGTCTGTAACGAGCACGGAGCGTGGCAGCAGCTCGCGAGTAGTAACCGCCTCTAGCACGTCATGATTTGTCGAGAGAGAAAAAACGAATAAATGAGTTCTGCTCAGATCGTCAGTCGCGATTACTACGTTATATTATTAATAAATCGCAGTCGAGTTCCGGGCGCGTGTCTTGAAACCGCGGAGAAGTAGCGTCGGAAAACGAAAAGGATTTTTAGGCTAGTCGGCGGCGTGTGCAGTTTGACGACGACGAGATTTATTAGCGATTTATTATAGTGATGCCGAAATACTTCGCCAGGAAAAGTACGAGCATATTAGGATAAACACGATGTATCGGAAATTTATAACGGAAAACCAAAAATAACGATTTTCCTACGAGAAATGAAAATCCACTCATATTTCTCGGAACACAAAGAACAAATAAAATCTTGTTTTTTACTAAATCATAATAATAGACGCTGATTCGTCGTAACTCAATTATTATTTACTAACGATTGTATAGACAGACAAAAAAATTATAAAATACAATAAGCTCAAACAAAATGTGCTCTCGCACGTACAATATCTGTTTAACAATAGTATGTAGATAAGCAATTAGTTGGTACTTGTATATTTATGGGCTTATAAAAATTCAACTGTTTTGAAAATGTGTACAAAATTATCTCTATTCTCCCTGTTTCCATTGAACAAGAAAACAAAACATCTCAAACATAAAATCAATTCGATACCTAATGTAGTAATATGTAATGAATGAACTATTCTACGGTGACTATCCGATTTATGCTAAAGTAGATAAAGATGAATCAATAATAATATGTATTATCATCATTTTAATGTGAAGTATAAAATTGTTTTTATACTTTTTTCTTCTATAATAATAAGGAGAGAAAAATCAATCAATCTATTGCAGGATTCATACGTCACAAAAGTTATTTTATTAATAACTTCTGATGTATTATCATACATATATAGTTTAACAATTGAACCAATACCACTTCAGAAGTGTGATATATACTATATACATATAGGTATCTAATCATTTGAAATATATCAATTCTATAAAATGGTATCGTTTGTATAATATGCATTGTACATCGACAAAAGGTAAAAATATAATAATTTTGTTTGGAATAATATAAAACTAATTTATAATATTATGCCATTTTAAAATAATTATTGAAAGTAAATGTTTAGGTACCTATCTCTCAACTTTGCTTATTTATATTAAAATCATTCAGAATATAATATTTGTATTTATGTAATATACCTATAAATAAGCCTTGAAAAGTCAAATTTATTTTTAAGGATTAAGATATTAAGGATTCTACACTCTTTTTACAGTATGATAACTTAAATATACAAAACAATATTCACTTAAACCTTAAAAACGTTTGCTTCTGACCACGTAAGTGTGAATTTTAAATTTTTAATAATTTATTTTATTTTAATACCTAGTAGGTACCTAAACGATAAGAATTATTGAAATTTTAAAAATAAATATTGAATATGAAACAATTTTCTTAGGTTATACATGTTAATGAATACGATGTATTGATGTGTTTAGAGCTTAAGAATATGAAATTCGATAGAACGACACCAAATAAAAAAATCAATAGTTTATGATTATTGTAAAAAAAGTTATAAACGACTGATGTAAAAGCAACAAAAAAAAAAAGAGATATTATAATTGGATCTTAAAATTATTCTAATCGATCGACGGTCGGATAAAAACCGCTTGTTTATTTCTGTACATTTAAATTACTCGGTCACCGTAGTAACTTTTTTTTATTTTTTTTTTTCATTACGGTTTTGTTTAATGCTTTATTGAACTTTTTATACCAGTCGTAAAATATATATATATATAAATCGAAAAAAATGGAAAAACCAAATCGCATCTCTTAGTAATTTATTTAGTGTCTTATAAAAGTCTAATTAAACCGATATTTAATGCTCCAAATCAACGCAAACTAGCGTATTTGTACTTATATTTATTTATTTATTATTCTTTTTTTTTTTTCATCGTCATTATTAAAACGACCGAAGAAGTTAATTTAAATCCTCCTAAGGAAATATTGGATATATGCGCATGGCGGGTGAGCCGTTAAATCATCTCACGTTTTACCGACAAGTATTACGCGTTACGGGTTATAAATCGAACAATTTTCTAAAATACATCGCGTTTACTGACATATACAGTTGTACAATGTGTACAAGGTACATTGTACTCTGTTATTTTTCACTATCTACATCGACGTAATAGTGCATGCCACCGCGTTCGTGTACATCACATGTTCGATGAAATTTTTTCCAACACGATTGTCCGTACGACGAGTGCATAACCGTGTGTTTGATTAATTTATTATAAAACAAATTATTGTTAAAATTGTACAACATTTTTCTTATTGAACGCTCTTATGAATCATATATAAAACTTAATCGTAAAAAAATAACGATGATATAGATCGAAGTTACATCGAATCTTGAAAGGAATTGTTTTTCGTTAGTTTTTTTTAAAAAAAAAAAAAAACAAATAATAGTATTATGTAACTCTAAAAGATTCTTGTTATGAAATTAACATTTAATCGATTTAAGTGAAAAAGAAATGAAATTAGATAAATTAAGTTAGGTTAAAAAACTGACAAATTTTGATGCTAATATGGAATTTAAAATTCCTATTTTTACAAACTAAGAACTATAAAAACATTAAGGTTCCTGTCCCTTTGGATTAATTATTTTTAGCAAACAACTGAACGCATCATGCGGTGTAGTGGGTTTGCATAATAATATTTGATCACAATAATGTATTATATTAACCCTTCAGCGTATTTTCTACGATTAACTGCCATGAACATCGTCTAATTAATCGTAAGTTTATTCCAAAATAGATATTATTTAATATACTAAGTAATGATTTCATTTGGTGGTATCAACAACCATTGCTATCTCTAGTTCTGTTGGACAGTGTTTGTATTGTACGGTGTATAGTGTACACCTATTTAATTTTGTAGCTAAACTATATATATGAGAGGATAACTTAATAGTACCATCCAATATACCTTTTGGTGGAATATTTTGTAAGTGATCTTTTTAGTTCATAATAACTTTGAAAATTAAAAATAATGAAGCAATAATAATAATTAAAAATTGTCATTAATCGTAAAATAATAAACAATTTTAATTATTATAATAATAATTATTTATAGAATGTCGTGAATGTAAAAAACAGATTAATATTATTATTATTATTATTTTTTTTTTTTTTAATTAAAGTATTCAGTGAACTTTTTTAAATAATCATTATAAGGTACATTTTATTAAATTAAAAATCTTATAATCATATTATTATAACTTATAACTTTATAACTAAAATATAGCCGCAAATACGAAATGAAAGTTTTTTAATAAAGTTATTCGTGGATAAGATGCTTTGTTTATTTGGTTTCCTATTCCATAGAAATGACATTAAATATCACTAAATCTCTATAAAATGTCTATGTCCGATATTTAGAGACGTAGTTATATATTACAAGTGAAAACGAAACGCTACGTAAAACATCCGTATGTGATAATAGTTAGTCTCCGTAGTACTATAGGGATCGCTATATTCAATTGAGAAAAATTATACATTTATTCATATTAATGTTAAATTGATATTTAATTTATTTAATTTTATATAATAATTGCAAATAATAATAATATGTTTTCGTTTAAATTGAGTAGTATTACCTACACTGATATATTTTAGCTACGATATCATAATATATTTGCCGTTGGTCTACTTCACATATATTCATTTTGGTTTGAAATCATAGGCTGTAATGCATGTGGTTATAGATCATTATTTATGCGAGATTCATGATCACACACGAGTAGAATACAATTTGATTTTCTGCAGAAGCACGCTCCCGTATAGTTTGTTTTAGACACATATTATAAGCACATATGGTTTTTTAGTGACTCTCCACACTGACTCAATAATGTGTTAAAGTCGTTATAAAGAGTATTCTTATTTGGCTGACGTTAGAAAGTTTTAACGAGATGTTTGAGAGAGAGAGAGAGTTTATTGTTTATTTTTAAAATAGCGATTTATATTGTATGTGTCTAATGTAGGTACCTACAAAAATATAATATTATATAATAACGTTTTAAAACAAGATTTTAAAAACGAACAAATCCAACTGGTGACGTAATTCACCGACACCTGCCAATCAACTATAGATTAGACCTGTATATAATGACAAGCATTAATATGGTAGTGACATTTCTACAATTTCTCTTTTTTTGAAATTGTTTTTATTAAACGTTAATACGATATGAAAATAATAAGTCTCGGATTATTTTATATTCTATATTTTTATTGGTATTATATTTTTTATTATTTAGTATCTTCATTTTATTTAAACTATTTTTACTCACATGAACACTTAAAATTCTTACTTTACTCGTTAAAAAATAAAAGCATTATAAAATTAAATTATAAGACTATAACTATTATATATTTTGAAAACTATTTTACTTACAGTACAAATCAAATTTAAATTTTTATTAAATACAGCTATAATACATTTCGAAAACGATTCGGTTTTTGATAAAATGTTTTATATTTGTTTTGTTTTAAAACGCGTTATCAAAATACGGATAAAAATATAATAACCATATCAATAACTAATAACAATTTTTTAGAATTTTGTAAATATTATTATTATAAGTTATAGCACGTATAAATAGTTTTATTTAAAACTAATTAAAAATATACTTAAAAAAATATTAGAACAAATCGATTTATAAATTAATATATAGTTATTTTAAGTAGGTTATACATTAAAATATTGACTTAGTTTACTTATAGTTGAATATTTTTTGTCTGAATATTAAGTATAAATAATTTTATGTCTATATTATATAATATTATTACTTTGAGAAATTAACTAAAATTAATCTACTCTGCAAATATTCTGTTATAAATTACGTTTTTTATTTATTGCATTTTCACTTAACTACCAACCGTTAATAATTAAATTAAGTTTGAGTAAACACCTAATATTATTCAATAACAAAACTTGGTATAAACATAAAAAAGCACATAGCATTCACTTACATAGCATGATATTTATTAATATATTTTATAATTTATTTGGTTAATAACGGTGTTTTCCATGACTCTACTCTATGTTAAAATGTTCTAATAAATATTAAGTTAAATATTTTTATGTTTTTAAATGTATTTTTCATATATTAAAACCCATAAAAACCATTTACCATTTTAAGGCCTCGTTAAAATGTTGATGCTTATCGTTGAAAATGCAATGAAATATCAAATATGCGCAAAAAATTTAGTCTTAAATCATAGTAATTTAAAACATAATTTTATGCGTATACAGAATCATAAGGTTAATGACATAATTTAATAATGCCGGCGTTTTGTATAGGCAAAACAACTGCATGTATGAAATACTCTTTAGTTTTGTATTAATATTATTATTAGATTTATTCATACTAAAACATTAAATTGTACGTTATCATTAACTGATTTTAAATAAACAAATTTATTGTTACCGAGTAAAGGCACCTAATGTGTTTGTAAAACGGAAAATATACGATTTATATTGTAAGGAATAAAATAAGAAGCAATTGGTATTTACAAAATACTTAGTGATGTATGCATATTTTTAAATAATATTTTGATTTCAATGAATATTTAATTTGACAAAATATAGATATATGTATTTATTTTTATGATAATATATAATACGTTCAGGCAATTTTTTTTTTTTTTTTGAACTGCTGCGCTATTTCGAATATTTTGTGTAAAATGTTAATATTTTTTTCCTAAAATATTTAAAACACAATGCATGTTCTACGTTTATTTGTACAACATTTTAAAAATAAAACTGTCAAAACGTTATAGGATTGTTGATCGTATGTCGTAAACAATCTTTTTAGATCTTTTATTTCGTTAAATAACGAACTTGGAAAAAATCAATATTTTGTGTACAAAAATTTAGACAATTATGTTTTTTTATGATTTCAAATTATCGAATTAATAAAAATAAAAATAATTGTCATTTGTATAATATAATCGCAATAAAATGAATGGATTTAATATAATATATAAAATGATAGGTCCTGATTTTTGGCTAATATTTTAAATTATTTATATCTAATATTCTATCCCTACTTAAATATTACCAATAATGTGTAGAGTGAGCGAAACCGTTAACGAGTTAATTCTACTAATAATTGTTTCGTCTGTTGATTACAAATTATTGAATAATTATATTCACATAGATATAAGCAATTGTACAAAGTTTAAATTTCACAATAAAAATGCAATTGTATGTGATAAAAATGTTAACTTTTATTTTTTCTCATAAAACTGGTTAAAAAACAATCACGAAATGACAAACACCGAAATGAAAACTGAGATCGTGTGACAGTAGACAGATATATCTTTTTTTTCTCAAGTGAACCACGTTGAGCATAAAATTCTCTACGGTATTATGTGTGTATGCGTATATATAAGTATTATACAAGAAAAATAATTTGATCACGTTTCTTAGGTTACACGTATGGTCACAAAACGTAATAAGAAGTCCCGTGCTGAAAAATTCATAAAAATGAAATTACGTTGCGTTCACTTCGATGTGTTTCATGCGATATGTTTTTTACGGGCGAAATTTTATTCGGAATAATCGATCACAAATTAGTGATAAAAATATCTAATGTATAATATCATGCGAGAGAACGGATGGTACACTATCACGAAAAAATAACTGGTACTTACCAATAACTGTGAGATTCAGTCGGGAATTCCTGGTCGGTGATTTCCGAAAGTCTACACGACATCTGTAAATTCCAGCGTCCATTTCCGATACGTTATCAATAGTTAACATGGCCGGTTCGGATAGCATGCGGAAGTGTGATCTTCCCTCCAACGACTCATCCTTCCAATGTGACTTGTTCGGATCAGTATACTTGTCTCGAATATCCACACTATGGAGTTAATAAACACAATCAATCAGTCAAGTCAAACATAATATTATAACCGTAATATCGTATAATACTATAATTTTGACTAAACGTATGGAGTTAGGTATTTAAACTTTTATCACTCGCGATATACAAATAAGTAGGCAATAATACGCAATGGTTAACCTATAATAAAGATAGAAATTTTATATTTATAATAAGAAAAAAAAAATTGATAACATTATATAATTTGATTCGTATATTTAGCATGCTTCGAAGATTAATAAATAGAAATTATGTTGTCGGTTAAACTAAATAATATAATTAAAATGATGTTTGCCTTCCAAAACTACTACTTATAAAATATCGAATTCATTGAAAGAAAAATTGAAGTTTCGAAAATATATAAATAAATAAAAGTAATATCAACAAGTTTTAAATTCATATATATTTTAATAACTGATATTTACTTAGAAAACTATTATTCACTATCAAAACAATATGCGTTTGCAATATACAATTTGAGTTATTTTTTAATATCAAAAATGCATAAATTTAAAGTACATAATGTATATATTTATAATATAACCTTAGTGAATAGTATTTGATAATACATTTTTATACACATTTTCAAAAAAAAAAAAAAAATAAATAATAATAATCCATATCATATTATATAACGTTTATAACAATTTTAATTAAATCGTCGTGCAGCATTTTGATCGGTTGGGTTATGAGATCCTATTTTTCTCTTTATAACTATATGATTAATTTGGTAAGTATAAATAATAAAAATAATAATAATTAAAACATATGCATATATACATACATAGTTTATTTACTGGATAGGAAATGGTGTATTGAAAATGAATTCCATTAATTCACAATTATTAAGACATAAAATAGTACAATATTTTTTTCTTCTCAATTAAAAAAAGAGTTAATAATATACAGTTAGTTAGTACTATATTTTATTTATATCAATTATGATATAATAATATAACATTATTGATTTTTACGGATAATTATAGGAATTTTAGTATAGTTTATAATTCTTTCCTTGATTACATGTTATTCTCCTAAATAAAACTTTAATATTTCTAACTTTTTTTCAAACTTCAATATAATTTACAATAAGAATTTTTTTAAATATAACTTAGCTATATTTATTTAATTGTATTATAATATTATTTTTGTAGTTAAAAATAGTATTTCCAAAAATTTTGTTATATTTTACGTAAGCTTTAGAGCTAACAGAAAAAGAGTGATTTTTTTACAACTCCTTCCACAAAGACTATTTCTCATATAAAAATGAGTTTGTGTACAGATTATACACACACTTACATCACCCATATTAATATAATACAGGCGTCCGAACTAGGCCTTCGAGCCTACTCCCGAATTAAATACGCCATATGACAATAAAAAAAAAAAAAAAAAATCACCCATATTCTTATTATTAATAAAAAGCCCATAGAAAACTTAATCTTTGTTTGTTGTTCTTGATTTTTCATCATTTAGTATTTGTACCCACAGAAATTGGTTGAAGTTTGAATTAGGTAAAATATAATATTGTGATGCAAAAACAAAAACAAATAAATACAATCCAATGAGAACAATAGCTTTTTAATTTGTATAATAATAAAAAAAAATAAACATGTTTTAGCCATTTACGAATACCTCGCCATTATTACTCTTGTTCTAACATAATAAAATGAATCGGTAGTTTATATATGATGGAACAAACATTAGACCAAATTAAATGT
The DNA here is from genome assembly GCA_009835225.1 of Aphis craccivora. Classification (NCBI taxonomy): domain Eukaryota; kingdom Metazoa; phylum Arthropoda; class Insecta; order Hemiptera; family Aphididae; genus Aphis; species Aphis craccivora. The sequence goes on along the minus strand of VUJU01000192.1, from coordinate 108,885 downwards.
ACAACATACAATTTTGTGTTGAAGAAAATTATTATTTTAAATTGAGTTATGAGTCTGATAGTTGACGTAAAATTATTTAGTAATAAGTTGTTTGCAGGGTTTCCCGAATAGCTCTATAATATAATATTTACTTCAAAGTATATTTATTTTCTAAAAAAAAAAAACAAAATACTATTGCCATGTAAATATAATTTTTATGAACATAAATTGTATATAGCAGTAAAATAAAAGTGTACAAAACAAAAATAATATGCACAATGTACATTGTACATAATATAAACGCGTAGTCTCATAGTAAATAACTATATTTTTTGTAGTCAAATATAATGTTTTGCATTGGATTTATGCCATATAATTTTACACTAACATACACACACTGATCCACTGACGTCTTATCAATTTCTATTAAACCTTTGTGCATTCCTGTTTGGGTAGATGTGGACGGTGTATGGCTGATGAGAAAATACTACCATGTCAAACTATGAGGAAAATATGACAAAATATCCACGTTAGTTTTAATTAAATTTATTATTGTTGAACTAAGTAGTTTTAAACATAATATTTTCTACTTAATACCTTTTTGGAGTATGAAAATAATTAAAAAATAATGAACCCAACAAATTGGAAAACAGTTTTGAAATTCCCGAGGCGCGGTAAATTTATTACATAATAATATAAAAATATGCACTTTAAAAATGTTAAATTTAATTTAACACAATTTTGTAACAAAAAACTTTCAGACGAGTCGTTATTGTTCAGAATTACATAAGTGTAAGTAAATTTACATTCACTTTATGATAAAAGTGATTTGGAAAAGTGCGCATTTTTATAAAACTGTTTATGCATTTTTTACAAAAAAATAGAAGGTATCTATCCAATAAGAGTTTTTAAATGGAAAAAGAAATATTAGACAACCCAACGCTTAAATATAATAAGAGAAGTAAATTCAAACAAAATTAGTGGTATAAAATACCACACAGATAGAAAACAATTATTTGGTAAACTTTAAGATTATTGAATAATATTCAATAATCATAAATATGAATTCAACAAATATAGGTATTTTCAGATAAGTTAAATATTATGTTCTTTATCGTATTTAAACTTTTCGTTATGAAATTTTGTTGAAAAATATTATTTTATTCTTAATATTACCTCTGAATACCTTTTAAATTCCAACCAAGACGGTATAAGGATCAACTACTATTTATTTATTAATATATATACTTATATTGTATATAATGTATTGTAGAGTAGTAAAAAAGAAAACAAATTTTAATTAATAATATCATACAATGAATAGTAAATATTAAAAAAATAAATACTTTATGCATACCTAGCTAACTGTAAATTTTATTTTTCATATGATTCAATATTTTTATAAAATCAATAATTTGAAATATTTGACTGGCGTTAGACATCGTATATTTAAATTTTATAATTTTACAGTAAGTATTGTACTTTAAATAAATAAAATATTTATGTCGAGTCAAAGTTCATCATAATCATTGCTGAAAGTCTGCAATTGAATTATAAAAAACGCACAGTAAAAAAAAACATTTTTAATTCTAATTTATTTTTTACGAAAATTTCAGATATCTTTTTCTTCTCAAAATGTGTTAAAAAGTTAAGGTACAACAATAATACTACCTATACATATATTATTATATCATAACGTACGAAACTTGACAGACGTTCTTCTATCTGATTGTCATCCCTAATAAATACAAATACAAAAAAAAGAAAACGAATAAATAAATTTAAGCGACTCGTTACAAATAACAAAATATGTCACACACCGGTAAGGTATCAAATTCCTAGAAACGCCAAGTGCTTTGCGCGTCTTCGGTTCTCAGAACATAGTTCTAGTTTCTACGGCGGCGGGGTGGTTCGCGAGTACGGGAATCACCTCAAGTCACAAGAGTTATTTAAGAAGTCATATAAAATGTCCACTTTATGATTTTAACTGTAGTCGTAGCGCCGCAAAAGTGTACCCGATCTGCGACGGCGCGGCGGCTTGAGTTTCGACTCAAAATTGTAATCGCGTCGGGGGCTACCCCCCCTCCAATACGCTTTATCCGGCGTTATATCGCGATACTCAATAATATAATAATATTATAAATTATACTCTCGCACCGTTACACGGAGTACAGTATAATAATGTATAAACGCGCGGGCGGGCGCGGTTCGATAACGAATAGTTCGTGTTCTCGTATAATATAATATGCAATAACTATATAACACTATACAAAACGACGACCGCGACGATAATCATTCGTCTCGAGTGCCAAAATATCGTCGCGCGTTACCGGTTCGGAACGAATCAAATTATACGAGAGCCGACCCCGACGGAAGACGCGGCAATAAATCTTTGCGAAACGATCGTCCTGCCGAATCGCGGCCGCCGCGGAAAAACCCCACCGATGGGCCGCCGCTTTCGGGTTCGCGAAATGCGCCTCGGTATATATTATATTATAATATACGCGTACGCGTGTGTATGTGTGCGAGTGCATATCATTATCGTTATAAATGTTATGTTGTTGCGTTTAATTTGAATTGCCGCCGGGACGGTTGCCAATGAGCGAAACCAATAATACAACAAGTGTCGGGGGCGTTATTGCCACTCGATGCTCTCGCGCGCCGCCACTGGCCGCCCGTGATACGAATATATATTATATACATCATTATATAATACGTACGTATGTGTATACGTGTTATATATGTATAAAGTCGTTTGCCGCACGTTTTCTTGCCAAGAATCTCCTCAGCCTCCGCCGCGGTCCGCTAGACCGTATATACATATACGTACACTGCAAACGTACATTATTATACTGCAGTGATATTGTATCGTACGCATTTATAATACTACTTACTATCGAACACGACCCACCGCCGTAGTACGCCGCCGGATTACTTATAGTACATAACGCTATACGTATTATTCGGATCGATGAGAAGAAGAAGAACATTATTATAATACCTACGTAAGAGCACGATAATATCGTTATTGCGCGACGGAAACGCGTCCAATACACCTCGAGAAATAAAAGTAACGACTAATAAATAGACGAAATACTGCTGCCCCCGAGACTGCAGGCTTTCAGCTACAACACGTTGCGTCCGCGTAACGTGTGGGTTCGGTTCCGTGCGATCCGTGATGATTATTTTTTTTAGCGAGCAAAATCGTACGAATCGGTATACGTTATTGGTGTCACTGCAAGAAAAAATAACTAAAATAGTTGTAGGTACCCTTACGTTGTACAAGCCCAATTTGATGTTTAAAACTTCACTTCAACAAAAGCAGTACATTTAAAATGGAATGAGATAGATTTAATTAAATACAAATCAGATGTGACTCGTAATGGAACTTCAAGAAAATATTTTTACTTATTTTTAATTTTTTTTTTTTTTTTTTTAATACTGTAGCTAGGTGGAATAATTTAAATTGTAACAACGAATTAATAAGAATTGTCCATTGTCTTTACGAGACTATTTTTTTTTTTTTTTATTAATATGTGTCTATATATCATGCTTGAATATAGCTCATACGTGACGGTCATGACGTATTGAGTAATAGAAACTAAGTATGTTTGCGTTTTGGAACAGAATAAAAGCAAAATACGCGTTAGTGTGTTAAAAATATTATAATATATACGATGTCACGAATAATATTTGCGCAAATTCATATTTATAGTAGTTGTCTAGATTAGGAATAACATTGCGTTTTATAATTTTTAATTATTCTACTATATTTACTATACATGAAATTAATATATAATATATAATATGTATAGGAGATTAAATTGTTTAACATGTTCCGTTGGCTGTAAACCAATAAATTATTCGTGGAATTCCGTGGTCGCGTGATATAATGAACGACTGAAAAATCAAATCGGTCTACTATATAGTCAAACAAGGCTCCGGGCTAATACAATTATAAAAGTAATAAATTACAATATTATAACAAACGTGGGTGATGCCATCGTCTACCAATTGGCTTATGGTATGAATGGCGATGGGAGGTGGTTTAATAATAACATACAACTTCGTTGTACGTTTAAAATATTTCGAGTTATACCTATTACATTTATATTTTGCAGATAGTTTTTTTTTTTTTTTAATGTCCTATGTTTTAGCCGATAAAACCTTTCAAATTGGACTGAGGGAGAAAAAAATAAAACGCCTTTATGCTTACACTGTATACGTCGTATCATCGTATAAAACATATTTAACTTACATAGTAATTTAGTTTATACAAACAGACAATTTTACTCCGAGATAATTTCTTAAATCAAGTTCAACCAAGACGCTTTAGATAGTATAAAACGTTAACTTCTCCTCCGAGTAATACTCAACCTCCGCAATTCATAATATTCATTAACATGTCTAGACCTATCCATATGCTTGGTGAATAAAATTATGTTTATTCCATCCAGAAATGTGGCATCACTCTGAATTAATTAAACGGTACATTGTGTTTAATTTGTTGCATAGAATATATATGATCAAATTTTAGGTATTACTAGAAGAACAAAAATTTTCGGAACGCTAGATGTGGCTGGCTCGGGATATGTCCTGCAAATATATCCTGGAGTTTTAATATATTTAGTTTTAATATTCACCGCTTATATTTTACACAACAAAAATACATAAAACAGCGAAAATTTTAAAATATAAAAAAAGTTGTAATATGCAGATTTGCCATAGCCGCTAAGGTCCCTGCTAGTTTAAATCTAATTGTAGACTGTTAAGGACTAAGGAGTTGATAAATATTATATTATATCGATGAGATTTAATGTTCAAAACCAAGGCCTTCTCTAAATGGTTTCCCAACCTTAACACGATTGAAGCTCTCCTAAACAACATTTATGCTATAGAGTAGTCTTTAAATGAATTGGGGCTAAACACTCTTCAGCAACCAATTTATTTTAACGTTGCACCACTTTTGACCAACCATTTACATATTTTGTTCTCGTTTTGATCGATCTCGTAATCAAAATCGAGTAATAGCTGCAACCCAACAAGGGAGTTGTGGGATGTAAGTGTCTAGTGGTAGCACGTGACGTCGAGTATTTTACGACATATAAAGAGATTCACAATCTTTCGATCGTGGTTATATGTGCGTACATGACTCGAAAAAAGTTTTGTCCGTTTTTCACCCCTTCCTCCTTATCGCACACACTCACCGATACCGCCTTCCAGAGTTCGTTAACGTGTTTTCTTTCTTGTTTCTCCCGGACACACGCGCGTAAGTTATTACAATTTGTTTGGGATGAAACCGCACGTAATGACAACTACTATAAGTGTGGTTTTTTCCCTTCCTTTCGTTTTCGATTCACGTCGTTTTCTCCGTGACCGTATACTTTTGCTCTATTTGACTCGACACCTATAATACATTTATATATATACGTATCACCTATATAGAAATGTAGGTTTTCCGACCTGTCGCCAGTGTCTAAGCACACACACACGTGCTTGTAACGACTAGTATTGAAGAACAAATGTCCGAAATGATCGGACGCTACCGACGACGAGGCGGTAAGCAAAACTTTTGTACACCCGCGTCAGTCTCCTGGCGATGGCGGTGGAAAACGATTCCCGCTGGCGGTGCGCCTTTGTGCCGGAAGAGAAAATAAATTCGTATACCTATATAATCTATATACCTTATAGAAAGGAAAAAAAGTTGATTAATCTAGCAGTGGTAGGTGAGCGCGATGTGGCCTCGCCCATCGCCTTTGTAATAATAATATAATAATATATATATAATAGAATAAAAGCCCAGTACACGTACAATATTTTACGTGCCTCTCGCCACTGCCACCGTCACCACTATATATAATAATAATAATAATGGTATATATATATATAATGTACTCTCACCATTTCCTCACGCACATCCACTTTCTTTCTCCATTCTTCTTCACTCCTCCTCCAGTGAATCGTCCCCGGAGTCCCTTTTACCCGGAGCACGGATAATCTTCTTATTTGCGCTGGTTTATTATTATTGCCGTTTCTCGCAGGGTTAGTCTCTCACTCGCCTCACCTCTCGCACTCGTCGTAGTAGTGTCAGTGGTGGACTAACCGAGATAATATTCCGGACGTGTCATCTTTTACTCTTACTCCACCATCCAGTGACACGTGAGTATAATAAAAGACAAATTTTATTTGCTTTTTTTTCTTATGAAATCCATTTTCTTCGACCTCCCCGTCATCGTTGTAACCGTCTGCAACCGAGAATCACCGATTCCATGCGTATACCTACGCAGGAAGGATGTCGGAACTAATAAAAACACAAATCCCTCTATATTTAATAACGAAATCACGTTAATTTGGTTTGCGGTGATACACTCCCACATATTTGATTTTTGTTGTATTTTTTTTTTCCATGAAATTATTGTTTTGGTCAATTTGATTACTGTATTTGTTGTCTGTGGTTCAATTTCGATGATAAAGAATAAAAAAAATGATTGACAAATCTCACAGTTTTAATATTTGCTCTCAATATTTTTTTTAAATTAAGGAAAATAAGCAAAGTATAATTATTGCTCATTATTATTCAATAATTTAGTTTAATTACTCTGATGAGTGAAAATCACCAAAATAGTTTTTTTTAGTTATCGTAAAGAGATAACCTTACTTCTATCGGAGTCAGTAAAAGGACTCATAGATCGATTATTAAACAATCATTTTGGTTTAATAATTACAAAATAAATTACGAACAAAGCTAGAGAATTACATATCTGATATTTGAATCCATTAGTAAGAACCACGTACTACAGGCAACATATTATTATTATGTAAATACATCTAACGATATAACGGTTGAGTTATAAACATAACGTTAGCAGACAAATTTTATACAGCTAATAAGTTTAGTATTTGTATGGAACGGAAAGAGGGCGAATGAAATAAACGAATTAAAATATTATAATAATTACTATTAAAACTTTTGGAAATATGGTCGCCATTGCGTCTAGGTCTGTCGACACTTCCCGAGGATAGTCAGCCTCTAGAGGAAGGGGACATAATATAATCGTTTACGATAACAAACTAACAAATGCTAGGAGGCGGCGGTGCATGTGGTACGCGCGGGGCTAGGTCGTGGGGCTACAAACACGTGGTAGTAAAAACGAAATGTTAAACGTTCTTTCGGGCAGTCGTAATGCGTTTCGCGCCGTCGAAAACGTATTCACGAGCCCCGCTACGCACCGATCGCCACACCACCACCGCGCCGGTATATGCAAATATTTGTGCGCTTATCTCCACTCTTTCACCTCTCACGCACACACTACTTTCTATTTCACAACAGCGCCACCACCACCAGTCTTTCGCCCACAGAGCGGGTCGTAATAATTCACAAACAGCCGACGACGCTATTTCATCGGCAGCACTATATATAGTTACCCATAGTATAATATATATATATATATATATTTATATATACAATATAAATATACGTAGTCACAGCATTACCGGCACGAACAGAGTTTAATATCACGAACACACCGACGCAGGTACACTTACATTTATATATACTAAGTATATTGTGTGTGTATATACTATATAGTATATATATATTATATATATTATATTTTGTGACCGATGTTCATATATAAATATATATGTAATATAATAATATACATATTGCAGTCGGTGGAGGTTAGCAAAGGACTCGTGCGCAGATTTCGACGACTACCCTTCCCTCTCTCTCATACTCACACTCTCTCTTTCTCTCTCCCACCATAATATCTTCTTTGCTCTAACCGCGATGCATATTTGACGTATACGCCGACGTTCGTTGAGTATGAGTTTTTGCAGTGTAAGACGCAATGCCTTGTCGAGTAACGTTATAAGACGATGGTAATTATTTTTTACACTCGTGCCTCGACCTGTCACGCCACTTCCACCATCACCATCATCAACCACGTATTGTTATTTACGACTGTCCCCCTCTTTTAACACTAACACCGCTGAAAACTATCCTTCTCATAAACACTCTCACAATCCAATCATACCATTGGCGAGGTTTACGGGAACGAGGAATAGAAGGAAAGTGGTGCGCTGAAAGTTTCCCGTGTGTAACATGCATGAGCGCTTCTTGGGACGGACAGAGAATAATTGCTCGGAAAAGTGATAAAACGTAATTTTATACATTCAAGAATGTCTATTTCATATTATTGTCAACGTTAAACTATATTAACTATAGCACAACGTCAGCCTTTATACAAACATATTATTATGTGCGATAATGATGCATTATATATTATGACGATAAGACCGGCTCTTATTATATAATCGTATATCCGAATAAATCACGACTAAAGCATCTAGTATACCGATAATAAAATAATAATGTATAAATCTAATAATAAACCGAAACTACGTCATAAAATACCTATTTGTCTCGTGGGCAAAGCGTGCATATCTGGAGCATAAATATCGAAGTAAAGTCCATCAGAATTTACGGTCATTTGTGTGAATATTATACATTAACCGTAGTTGGTCGTTCTCTGGGAGAAAGTCAATTGCATGGAATATTCTAGGCATTATTGCAAATAGTGAAACTGCAATAGGTATATAGCATTTTATACAGGCTATAAATGATTGACAGAAAATATCAAAAAATGTGCGATATTAGTATTGCGTACAGTTACATAATTAATGAAACCCTACTACTTAGTGAACAATAAAACTACTTTGAATGTTTTAATAATCGGTAGAAACTTATAAATATTTTTCTTGAACGTAGAACAAAATCATTGAAACTGTATGATGCACAATAAAATATCATAATATATAATATTTATAGGAAAATAGAAAAACTAGAACTTAGGATAAGTATTATTTATAAACGGTTTTTGTAAAATAAATTGTGTATCAAAACTCGCACTTCATGGTACATTGTATAATATAGGTACCATTGGTGCTTTATTCCATTAAGAAATAAGTATGTACTATGTATACATTATATATAGTGTGTTTCTGTAGTGTGTACATTTATTAATAATAATTAGATCATTAGAAGGGAGCTTATAGAAATTTTATCAATAGGCCTCTAGCATCTTCGTACGCCACTGGATAAGAATTTGTGAACACATCGGCGGTTGGTATTTTAGATAGGATAGAGTTCACAGTACTATAATAATAATACACGTCGTTCTCAGTATAAAGTCGCGGTAGGTATTGCATTTGGAAAATCTAAAATATATTTTTTTTATCATTTCGTGCGTGCGTCTTTGTCTTATTTTCGTATTTGTTGTTTTATGTTTTCCACGTGACACTCATACACGCGCTCTTGCGCGTGCGCACGACGAAAAACAATAAAAATGGCTTTGCCACAGTCGCATTCCATTTTGAGCATTCGATTGTGTAAGAGAAAAAGAATTGTGTATTAAACAAATAATTGGAATACCTCCGAGGGATATATAGTTTTTTTACAAACTTGTCACGTCAATTTCTACAAACCCTTCACTCTGGGTAGGCGAAAGAAAATCGACGCACTAATATTATTGTACCTGCGTATCGGGTTACCAGAAAGAAAGCGTTTATTGTTTCTCTTCAACCATAACTCGAGGTGAAAGCAATATACTGTACCTACATAACAATATGAGAAATATGTGTATATTAAAGATGTATGCGCATGTTTAAACTGCACTATGAGTGCTTTGAACGTAACGTCACTATCGGTATTGGGTTGTACAAATAATATTTATTATGTATATTATTATATTTTTTTTTTCTACTCGACATAGTGCTTGCGGTGTTGCAAAGCGCTTATGTTGGCGGCGATCGATTTAATAATGCACTACAATATTGTTGCAAGACATTTTAATTCATTTTATTCCATTAAATTACAGCCAATGGACACTTGAGGACATTGTTCTTAGATTTTCAAGTCTGACATTAACTTTTAAACCAGCGTCTCACACTCCGTCGGAACAAAAAAAAAAAAATCGTTTAACTATTTTATTTATATATCACAATGAAACTGCTGACGTACTAAATGAAACAAAAGCGTTTCCCTAAAAGTGAAATAAAAGAGCTGCCACCAAAACGCGTTACATTTCAAAAACGATTTGTTCTGGCATTATTAAAGTTGGGATACCGTGGTAACCAAAAAACAAAGTCTTTGAAAAATCGTAGATCGGTTTATAGATGCTACACTATCGCTTATGATATCTGTTCATTTCGAGTACTATTCACTCATTTTCAAAACAATCGTTAATAAATTATCCCATATACTTACTCTGTGTTGAAACATATAGTTTGTGAGACTGTATACTTTAATTATCGTCAATTATTATATTGACTGACTAATAAATTGATTAAAAAAATACAAATAAGTTTCGACGTATGTACAATATTAGTTTAGGTAATAAATAAATACTTGTGTGCCTTACAAATTAATAAAATAAAGCTAATTCTGAAATGACTGTCAAAGTGAAATAGATAATATTATATAGCCATTAACTACAACATTTTGAATATTTGTCATGACTTAATACCAGAGTTACTGTATTTGTCGGAGATTGGAACGGTTTTGAATCATGAATACATTGTAATACAAAAGTGTCTGCGTTTGATTGTCACATATTCTTGTGTGCGTGTTCGATTTATACAATATACGTACGCTTGCCATATGCAGTTATCCTCTTATCGTTGAGATTTGTACTGAAATGCTATACATATTACTATATTTATGTTAAAATCAACGTTCTTGTCTGAGAAATCTTCGACGTTAATACTATAAGGGATTATTCTACAAAAGTGATTTGTTTCTTCTAAGTAATTTTGAAATCGTAATTTATTACGAGCTATATAGACACTTGAGCGGTGGAACCTCAAAATATACTTATGGGTTATTTAGTTATTATAAGAATTATTATGCTATTGGAAATCCAGTATTTTAGTAATATATGACCAACTCACATTTAGTTATAACTGTCAGTCGTCTGACAACAGGTGGAAGAGACGACAACACTAGGTACTCTATTCTATAAAATTCAAAATTATCAAAATTTATAAAATTTATCTCAGTAATGTATTTCAAAATATATTGCAAGAAAAAACATATTAATTATTATCATATAATGCAGAATAATATAAAAGTTGAGAGTCTGTACTATTTTATAATCACACTTTTCAGTTCATTTACAATATTTACTAAAATTGCATGTAATTTTTCAGTTATTGCTCAATGGGTATTAAGTTAACAATGATTGAATTTTATTTATGCGTATAGGTTACAGTATGAAAAATGCTTTAAATAATATGTTTAAATTACTTATAAATAATTAGTAAAAAAATATTGAGTCATGCGCACGTACAACGTTATTTTTCAATTTTGGAAATAAACCCACAACTAATTTAAATCATATCAATTGTAAATAAAATAAATTGATCCTTCTTAAATTGTATTACTTACAACTGGGACATTCAAAGTATTGTATGATATCAAAGAGAACTCACAATATTATAAATAATAAACAAGTAGTTTTGCTTTAAAACAACACGCGCGTCAAATTAATTTAATATAATATTATACCATATAACAACGAAGTCGGTGCCTATAATACGTCTAAAAACACAAGTGCAGTAAAAAGAAAAATAAATGCTTTCAGGGAAACTGAATATATTATTTTGGAAAGTTAGGCGTATACGATTAACACACGAACATTTCGAATTATAAGTGTCGACTTAAGCACAACAATGTTTTCCATGAACCGTAAATAGTTTAGTTACATACACATACTAATTACTAACTCCTCCGCAGTTCACTGAGCTAAATGTACGTAAAACTCAACCAATAACGGTCGGGTGCGTATTGTTTACCGTAAACGTCAACTTACACGGGTCAACGGAAATAAGTCGCATGCGATGCAACTCAGTAGTCGGTCTTGTCTCGTAGGGAACATCAAAACACTTGGAAATATTTCAATTGTTTTCTCCTTTGAAATTCAATAAATTTGATTTGTCAACAGCGTACTTACAAAAATTTACTAACATATATATTTTATCCTATATGTGTACTTGTGTTATTTTTGTTATTGTTATTCAACTCAAAATACTGAATAGTAATGGATGGTTATCCACATTTACCGTAAGTATAAAATATTTTCCGTTCTACTAACTTACGTAATGGAAAATTTAACGTTTGGAAGAATCTGTATTACACTGTTTTTTTTTTTTAGTTGGTTTTATTTGATTTCTTAATTTTTGTACTGGTTATGAACATTTTAAAATTTACAAGAAATTTGAATAAAATTATATGTACAATCAAAGTATAAAAAAAAATTTTCCAAGTGCCCTATATAATTTTTTGAACGTTAAATTGTCCATATCATGCGTTACATAACACAACGTATGGTAATGGATTTGACTATGTGGGTATAGCGTAATAAATGAATAACTACAATCAGTTTATTTTCTCAGCGCCCGAATTTTAAATTTTATGATATTAATTGAGTAGTGACTAAGCACACTTGCCAATAACTTTTCTGTATTGTTTTTCATATAGCTGTTGCCTGTTGAACTAATTACATTTTTCAAATCCTTTTTTGATTATTTTATTTTAAAAAAGATAGTCGATTTAGATAGAGTTACATACAAATGCAATGTGTAATATTGTCATCTAAACGGAATATAGGGATATTTTCCGTTATCTGTTACTGTTTAAATAGTTGTTTGAAACATTATTTTTTTTAGCATTTATATGAATCAATTATAACACTGTAGTTATACCTGGATATGTTAATATAAATATAAAAGTGTAATGAAAAAAAAACACATTGTAATAAGGTAGGCCGTATTTAACGAAAAACCCAATAAAATAGAATTCGAACATAACATCCTAGCAAATCACGATTTCTTCAAAATTGTGTCTATGGTTATTAGTTGCTTTAACGCTTGAAAAACTATTATTAGATTTTCACTATGATTCATAGTGTAAAAAAATGCATTGTTTTATTATCATTCTCAGTATCTCGTTTCTTTTATAAAATAAAAACTAACGATTATTAAAAGGTAGTGATTTAAAAAGTTTTCTTTTAACACATGTTATTGTTGGGTCGGTAGTATTTTGCAATTTACTGAACAACAACTAGGTAACAAATTTCAAAAATAATACTTCTGCATATAACATATCCGACTGAGGTAAAAGCTTTATACATAATATTTGACATACCTATTTTATTAAAAACTATGCGAAATACAAAACGAAAAAAAAAACTCATAACTACATAATAATAATTATTAAGCAATAAATTAGATTATACGGCCAAAACTCATAATGTTATATTATATATTATTGTATGCTTGTACCTATAATAAGTACATATGTTATGTTTTATAACTTTGTTGCAAGTTTACCGTGATAATTCGTTCCAGTGGTATGAGGAATGGGTAATAAATGTTATGAGGCTAAAACTCAAAGAATAGAAACAATACGACGTGACGTATCGGCATCGTCGCATTGCGCAGTAAATCTATAATAAACGAACGTGGATACGTCAAGTACGCTGTATTAAACTAACCACAAAGTATGCTTTCGTATACCGTCATAATATTTTATCGATATTCGATTTCCAAAGTCATAATACGAATAATATACATATATATTTATACGACATACGTTTACGTACTATATACTTAAGAAGAATGGCAATATTTAAAATCTTGCACCGCGGGATCGTAAATATGTTTATTACGATCGATGTCGTTTTTTACTCGATTTGAACGGATCGCTAGAAACATAAAATTATATTTACTCGGTATATATTATTATTATAGTTGGAGGGTTATCGCCAATCGGGTTTGATGTCTAATAACCATCAAATATTTTACATTTTTGGTACTTTATTTGTGTTTGTACAATGTGTAGTCTTTAGTTTGAATATATATATTTTTTTACAAAAAAGGAAATACATTGTAATATACTGGATTTATTTTTTATCCATACATAAGTAAATGAATCCCGATTTCTTCCTGTCGGATTTTGAAAAAAATCTCAATTTTTATAAAAAGTAAATACTTATATATATTATATTATTATTATTATTATTATTTAAATTTATTCCTATAATGTATCGTATTATAGTTTTAATATGAATATAGTTAATATTAACGTACATTAAAATCACTAAAATAATAAGCTCGATGTAAATTACACTATATTATAGATTCACAACTATATGGTATGGACTATATGACTGTGTGACGGCATGTGACCGCAGTAAAATGGGAGATAAAAAGGCGTGCAAGTTCAATATTCAGCAGAACCGTCTTCTGTAAAGAGTGTGTCGACACACTTTACAGGTGTCCATTAACAGAGTGCGTAATCGTATTATAATATTATAATAGAACGCGTATAATGAATATAATATTATATATAAATATATACCGTACACGTTGACCTGCCTTTGCTAATGACCGTTCAGTGTACAACACTCGCGGCCTTTGAACACGACCAGTAAAATTCAGTGCGTTTGTTTGCAGACATCGAAAATACGGGCCGTTTTCCGCAATCGAACATTGTTTTTCAATTTCTTCGACAATAGCCGCCCGCCGCCGCCACCTACACCGTGTCACCGACCATCGACCCCCCGGAGTATAATATAATATAATATTATTAATCGGCCGGTTGCGCCTATGTACGAGTCACGTCATGGTTCACCATAATGAACACGTGTATACATGACTGTTATAGGCATAATAAAACGATCGTATTTGTCCGTGTCAGCGTTAATATTCGTCCGGGTTCTCTGTTAATCGCGCTGGTCGATGAGCGGAAAAATTGCATACGAAATGCCAGTAGACGTTTCGATGTTGGAGGACGAACAGAAAATAATTTTGTAAATACGTTCTATAATAATATCTACAACAGCTGTCGTAAACGGAACAAGATAAAACACAAAAAAAAAAAAAAAATCAATAGTAATAACAACTACGATACACTATACGCTAAATAATTTATCGCAGTAATCATTTCAATAGTTTTGTACGCATTTTCGTTATAATAAAATATTTGATGTCATGAAATATAATATAACGGTTCAGCTACTAAGTCCAAGATCGTCTGACGTGTTACGCATAGCCACAATACGCCATACATCATAATATGATTTTATGCACTTACATAATATTATAGGTAGGTAAACTAATGTCCGTTATAAATATGACACATTATATTATACGCGATTGTAACTATAATAATATTATGTATTTAGGTATATTGTATTTTATATACTGTGCAACATCCGTGGGTGCAGGCGAATTCGAAGAAGTGCGCACGCTCGAGTAAATCGAACCGCACCGCAGGGGCGCGCTGCCGGGATGTTCTCTGACTATTAATTCTTTCTTTCCGAACGGTCCCCCGAGACGCATTAACCCTTTCTCCGAATTAGCTTTAATCATTTTCCCTCCGTAAACGAGATAGGTACAACACGGAATTCCACGGCCGCGAAAAACGTTTCCTCTGCCGTTTATTATACCTACTACTCCCTGTCGAACGTCGGTTCCAGTGCCTCGTGATATCGCGTGTATAATAATATATACGCATATTATGCATAACACTTATATACATATATATGTGTGTGCGTGTGTGTGTGTGTGTGTTTTTTTTTATCCCGATTCAGTAGACTTTTTTAGTCTCTTAAATCACTCGGAAAACGATATTTTTTTTTCGTTCCCCCGGACGCATGCGAAACGCTTTTTTGGTCACCGAAACCCAGACCGGAAATTTATTGCTACCGAGAAAAACGAGTTATTGTTTAATAGTCGTATATCATGAACAACTTTTAACGGCGGCTGCGGCGGCGGCGACGGCATCGCTATTTTTCTTTCACAGTATTTTTTTTCTTTTCTTCTCACTTTACTAGTGGCACGTGTCTGCGTTGAATAATCGCGCGACCTCTAAATATTTAAATACCATACACGGGGTGTAATATAATATGCCAATGGTCGTATTGTAGAGTTTAGCACTAAGCGTGTGGTCGCAAAAAAATAATAACATAACGGTGGTGTTTGACACTTATAACGATAACGTTATTATTTGAACTATAAATATACTCTCAATCGAGACTGAAAAATCTGTGAAGATAATATTCGTTCGGTTGTGCGCCCAGGGTACCGCCGCAAACGAATAGTGCATTATTAATGAACCGAATTCAAAACTTATAATGTAATAGCCAAGTTCATCGAGTTAATTTCGGGCATATATTTGTGCAGAAAGTGAGTAGGGATATAAAAAAATTTAGAACGACGTACAATAGACTTTCCTGATTTGTATTTTTTTTTTTTTTTATATGATTTTACGATGTATAAGTATACGTAAAAGTATATGTTTGAAATATATTTCTAAGTCATATTAAAAATATATGATTGGATCATATTTTTGTATAAGTTTAATGGGAAAACTAGAAACTTCCTTTCATATACATATAAATATTAGATATGGCATAATAGGATACCTATATGAAATTTCTTAAAAAAAAAAAAAAATCAGAGTAGGTTTCAAACCATGATCGGTAGTTAAAGTGGCACATTTTAAAATCAACCACGATGAAATTACTTAGATTTAAATTCATTTGTCAGCAAAGAGAAATATGACATCTAAAACGCCTATGAGAAGATTATTACTATTATTATTTTTCGAAGTATATATATTATTTAGGTAACTGATTAGACGTTATATTATTACGAAATTTGATTAGAATACGTCCTGAAAATATAATATTATAATAAAATTATAAGGTACCTACCTAATCATGAAAACTTCATCGAAGGACATCAAAAAGGAGTATGACATATCTAAATTAAATTAAATTACAACCTATACATGAATCTCTTTGACCATTTTAAATGAGTCAAGGGTATTTTTCTTTTACACACATTTTTTTTGAAACACAACATCCATAGTCTATAGTTAGTTAGTCAATTGCTACTATTGCTGATTTGGTTTTTGGTATAAATACTTACGAAAGAAGTTGATATTAACATCTAGAGATCTGCAATTCGTGATTGTATACCTTAAATATATATATATATATATATATTTAAGTGCCACTTTAATTAACGCGATATAATATTATAATTATGATCTCTAATTATAATAATATTAATCATAAATTTTACATGAATAATTTATAAAAAAAAAAAACTCAATTTGCTTAATTTGTATACTACTTCATATATATTATATAATATATGATCTATTTAAGATTTTAGTCTCACGACAATTTTACCTAAAATTTATATAATACGATATCGTATTTATATTTAAATTTCTTTGTGTTTTTAAACAGTTACAAGCAATCATTTAACAAATATTACATAACAAAATAATACAATATTAAAAATTAAAAATACAATATATTACACTATCTATTTAAACCAATTGATAACATATTATGTCTATAATAATATTGATTTTAGCTATCATACCTATTATGAACAAGGTAATACAGAGTGGTTTACTAGTGGTTATTAGTTATAATAAACATATTATAAAACATTTTATCGGCTATAATAATACTTCAAATTATTATTTTTTTTTTATACGATTCTGATTTAAAATAATTTTCATAAAATCAAGCATCAAATAACCTAATGGTTTCAATTTAAATAATATATGAATCGAGTAATTAAAATTATCATTTAATATTGCAATTTCATTGAATAAAGAGTATTGTCCTAAATGAACCAAATCCAAATATTATATTTTACATTAAAATCCGGTCCATTGTTATTATTTGGTCAATTGTAGAGCTACAAACGATTTATGTCTCAAATGTTTTTTACGTGTCATCTTTGATAACTCCCTAATACTTCTAATATGTATGTAAACAATTTAATAGCTTTACATTGTTTACATACATATATTTATAAATAAATTAAAAATATATTTCATAAAATTAAAAGTACATACCTATATTATTCGTATAGGTAGCTTAAATAGAATATAGAATCAAATATTGAGAGAAATAATTCACAACTTACTATAAGTGGTGCGTAATATTGAATTTGAAGGTTCTGTCTATACACGAGAAGACAATAATGTATAGTTAATGAATGATATAAGTATAATTTAAAAATGATTAACTTATTGTAAATATTATAATAGCAGTATGTTTGTATAATTCATTATCTTAATAGCGTAAATTATTAATAATCGAGATAGATACTCTTGACACAATGAAAATCATTGTGTGTAAACCTTATAGTACCATGACCATAATAATAATAATAATCGATAGAATGGACTTTCATTGAGTTAAGTATTTTAAAATGTATTATGTAGGCATTATAAAAAATATGTATAATATTACAATGATTAGGTACATTTATAGATTTTAATTTTAACCACAAAAAATTGTTTATAAATTAAAATCTAAAAAAATTCTGTCGGGACATAATTCCTAACTGCAGGATAATGAATCAATATTATTTTTATTTTTGAAAATTATGAATTATTATTATTATTACGAATTACCTTTATAAGCTATACATTATCAAAAAAAAAAAAACAAAAACAAAAACAAAAACAAAAAACAAAAAAAATTACAATATAAAAGATTATACCAATATTTTATATTTTTTTCATAAAATTTACGTTTGATATTATATTGTATTGTTATTATTATTACTATATTTTTCTTTTTTGAGTAAGTGCCTACAATATTTAAATAAAACTTCAAAAACACAAAACAGTTTTTCATGTGAAAATAATAATATTTATAATAGTATAATATACTTAACTTGGGTTTCCATTGAAAATAATTTTACACTTTATTTAACCGCATAAATGTTAGGTGATTTAATACCGAAAAATGGAAACCAAAAACATTGACTTTAAACTAATGACCCGAAATAAGTTCATACATTTGCACGGAGTTATATGCAGAATTGACATTATTTTTTTATATTTCTGTAGCTACCTACTTCAATTACTATAGAATGCTAGATGCCTATTATTGCATTATAATAAATTGTAATTAAAAGTTTTATTTAAAATCATAAAAATTTAGAAATTCAACACAACGTTGTCAACCATATGTTAACAGACGTAATAGCCGTACTGAAACGCAAAAAAGTTTTATTATAATTATAGTTTGTAACTCTATGCACATACTCATAATTATATTATTCTTGATAAACTAATAACAAACGAGATTTCTTTTTTTTTTTTTTTAATAAATTATTCTACTTTTAGTGGTTGGTTGATTTAAACTCAGTGCCAACCACAAATTTGTCATTCATTCGATTTGCGAAACCCTCAGTTGGAAGAAAAAGAAGAAAAAGGTAGTAAACACTTTCGACACGTCCACTCCATTTACAGAAAAACGTAAAAGTTATTAAAGGCTATATCGACAAACGCTACGATTGCTCGCGTGTGTATCTAGTCTTTCGAAAACGGAAATTTGGAATTGGATGGCTAGTCCGAAATTGGACTCGAAAAATGTGAAGGAAAAGAGATGATGGCCCGGTGAAAACGAAGACGCTGCAAAATAGACTTACTGTAGTAAATTGGTGTACGTGAAAAGCTGTCTTTTTTTCTTTTTTTAAAAAAAAGAAAAAAAAAGAAAATGCGAAGTGAGCGAGAGAGATTTTAATCTGAAGTCCATGGCTTTTATTTCTGCCGAGTTTGTATTTAATAGCCCCAATTTCACTCCTATGAAAAAAAAAACTTTTTTCTTACTATTTGGTCTTTCCCACTATATTGTTATTCATATAATTTCGATCAAATTAAATACGTTATAAATCTATTGGCATTAGACAATAACAAATCAAATAGAATAAACTATTATTGTATGTTTTACTTATAAACATTATAAAGTTTAAGATGTTTATCTTTACATTGAAAAAATAAAAAAAATAATAATAAAGTTCAAATTAAAAAAAAAAAAAATGATTATATTAAAAAAAGGTGAAATTAAGTTAAATTAAGTTAAAAGTAAAATAAAAAAGGATTAATCGTTCTGAAATGTATTTTAGATGAAAACTATTTAGATTAAACTATAATATGTAATTGATTCGTTAATTATATTGTTTTGTGAAATGGTATGAATGAAACTATATGAACAATAATTGCAGTAAGTACATAATATAATAATATATTAATATACTCAACTTAAGTTACATGCTACTGTAACAAAATCATTTTTTTAGTCACTTAATGTTTATTTAATTAAATGTTATTATAAGTTATTAAGTTCCGTTTTTGTAATAAAATTACTAAGTTCCTCTTTATTTAATTTTTTCGAATACATTTTAAGAACCAATTAATAACATATTTAAGTATATGATATCATAAGTGTGATTTACTGACAGTAACCTTTGTGTAACAGCATAAAAATGTCATTTAAAATAAAGAATAATTTGTTAAAAGACATTCTTTTTTCGATATTTCAATAAATATTTTAAAATTTATCATTAATTAGTTATATTTACGACATAATTATTAGGGTCCAGCGATATTTTTTAAAATTAAAAGTTAATTGACCAAATAAAAATAAAATGAACCTAAGAATAATTTAATTACAATTTTGAATAGTAATTCATAATTTTATTTAATTACCGAAAAAAGTAACATCCCAACACTGCACACATGTATAAATGCACCATAATCCACATAGTCCATCGTTGTTTTTATAATGCTAAAATAAAACCGCTTTCGTTATTTATATTTCAAATATGAATATGAACGTTATTTTTTTATTTTTTGTTTATATTTTTTTTTCCATTAGTGGTTATAAAATACTATACTATTAATGTGAATATATATTTAAGTGAATAAGAGAATATAAAAACGCATTATTTACTATTATATATTGTATATACTGCCTATCGTATCAAGGTATTATTATTTTTTTTTTGTACAATACAAGTTTTTTTTTCCTAATATTCATAGTGAAATGTTTGTGTATTATAAATCATATTAAATATTTTAGTCGGATATATTTTAAAAAATCGGGTATTTGTCGTTGATCAGTTGTACATTTTAACAGCGGCTTACGTGAATAAAATAAACCACCAAAAACAGCCACGCGCGTGTCCTTAGTTTAAAGAAACAATATTTAATAAATACCTATAGCATAAAAACAGTAAACAATTTAGTTTATTTTTAAACGTGCTACATAGCATTTATTTTTATTTATGACGTGGTGTGTGATTGTAGTTTGTTGAAAATCTCGAGAAGCGTAAATATTATTATTTCTGTCGATTCCAATGTAACTTTCTCAAGAATCGAATTGAAGATGAATACATATTGTTATAACGATCAAAACATATTTCATATACGGTAAACATACGTGCAGATTTTTGTGATTTTTCGATTAGTTTTGTAATAAGAATTGTCTTTATTTTGATAAATTAAAAATGATACTATATGAATATGATTACATCCATTTCAGAAAATTATAAGTCAGTTATGATTGATTAAGAACACATTATAATCTTGTAGTTCATGTTAAACTAAAGGTTTAGTTCCCGTAAAATACAAACATCATAAATTCAATTATAATCATTACAATTTACGAGTAGGTAAATAATAAAATTAATACCTATTTAAGTTTTTAAATAAATGTTTTTTATTTATTATTCTAATAGTAATATCAAGATTTAACTGAAGTTTTGATTATTGCTCCAAAATAAAAATAAAATAATAACAAGATAAATCCATTACTATTAATAATAACTCCGTGAGAAATATTTCAACGCATATGTTTGTTAGAGCATGAACAAACAAAAATATAATTCATTTTTTCTGCACAATGTCTTATAGAATATAGAATTCAAGTTTTTAAAAAAGCATTATGTGACATAATTGTTTTAAATTAATTATTATTATTGATTTGAACAAGTATGTTTCTTCTTATAATTTATCTGAAATAACAACTTCAAAACTGAGCTAAAATTAATGTTCCTCATAGTTTTAAATCAGGTTGTGAGTTATTTTTAAATACTATTTTATTTAAAAATAGGTAACTTTAGTTTTAGGTGAGTTTTAACAATTACTTCGAGAACAAAAATAATACCAGCCATTAGAGTTTCTACAAAATAATCATTTTTCGTTCTTAAAATATTTTATTTCTTTTTTAAAAACATAATAATAATATTTTAACACGTTTTTGTTAACACGTGATCATTTGAATAAAATATAAATTGTAGTATGTTTCTTTAAAACCCAATCTTTATTACCTAAAACTGCTATTGAAGAAAGCATATATTTGCGAAATTTGTAAAAATTAGGCGTGGACAATTTGTCTTTAAATAACATAGTTAGCGGATCGTAATTTTGTAAACACTTTTCTAAAAATTCTATGTATTATATTATAGCATAAATGAATCAGTATTGGTTACGATATCCAAAAATTGAAATAACAGGTATATGACTACCTGATATATAAGTATTAAAATACTACTTAATAATTCAAGTTTAAATTTAACATTTCATTATTTAAATTTATCCATGTATGCTGGGAAGGTGATAGGTAAAAGAGGCTTATTTTGAAATAAAGAGCATTTACGCTATTTAATCATGCACTGTTAATTTACATCATGGTGAATCGATATGATGTAAATTTAAGAAAAAAACCGTTTATAGTACTCATTGTACTATTATATAACTCTGGGATCATCATATGCCTGAATGCATACCGGACCATACTTAAATAATTATTTGTACCGTAATAAATACCTGTAGTCTTTTTGCATAAAAATACCTGGCCAATTGGACTCTTTTTGGAAAAAAAAACATTTTAAATTTAAATTCTTGATCTGGTATCCGATTATTGTGTATAATAGTTTCCATACGTTAATTTAAGTCGCAGTTTAACTCAAATATGGTATTATGTATACCTACTTAACGGTTACCGTATACGCTTATATTGTTTGATTTATAAAATAATAATTTAAAATACTCCGTTTAAAATAAATTATTACAAAATTAATCAAACTAGATTAGTATTATTACTGTATATTTCATTATAAAAAATATATATTACACATAAACCTCGAAAATATAACTGCTAAACATTAAGAAAATATTGTTTTAATATTAAACACGCGTACTTTTTCCTATATCGAAACGCGTGGATTTCAAACCTTTTCTGTTCAAACCATGGTATTATATGAACTCTTTTAATTAAAAAAAAAAAAAAAAAAACGATTGATCGTACATCATAAGCTAAAATCCTACTTATTAATTTTGGTTCGCTGTTTATTAGTACCTACCTATAATAAATTTAATTTAAAACATTCTGCATTCGTTTTAAATATAAAAACATATTATATACGTAACAGAAAATAATAATACCTAACAGAAATATGGTCTTCAATAACAATAATCTCATATGTATGTATAAATATTTTACTCTACTATAAAATTAAAAGAAACTTATACTTAAGTTTCATTATAACGAAAATAACTTTAACGTATGATTCACGTACAC
>VUJU01000192.1:67750-79961 GCA_009835225.1 Aphis craccivora | reverse complement strand
AAAAAAAATACTCGGTAAAAACCAGAGGGAAACATTTAATTTGAAAGTGTTAAATCTATGAGTCATAATTTTCATAAATAATTTCAATGTCACACATTTAGTAATATTGATAACTGCAATAGTTGAATGTGTATATTATTTAAGTTACATTATTTTACTATTTGACTGAGTATTTTATGAATGTATTTATTACATAAGGTTGACAATACGTTTTACCAACAATATTTTTGTAAATTAGTTGTACCCATTTTAGACTAAACCATTTATATTAATACTTATCGAATAAATTAATATCGTTAATTAATATTTATTAATAATTAAGTTACAATATTTAATAAAAAAAAAAAATGCATGGTAAGTGGTTGTCAAATTATTGTTATCGCTTATAAAAAAATATAAATGTTTAATAATTTACGTTAGAATCATTTAAACATATTATTTATAGTAGAGGAAAATGCTTATTATGATTTTTATTTTTTTTATTTAGTAGTATATAATATAATATATAATAATTATTATATTTTGTACAATATTTATATGAATTAAAAGTTCAGATGAGGAGAGTGGCAGATATGGAGATACCCTGCAAAATGTTGGTCTATTAGTTGTCTCATCTAAACTTTATGATTGCAGAGAATATAGGAGACCATTTGAATTTCTTAAGTTAACCCCCCACCACTGAAATATTGTATGCAAATATAAAAATCGCTAATGATTTTAAATATTTCTAAATAAAAAAACTTTCGTATTAACAATGTTTCTCTATTTTAAATTTATACGATAAAATGGTTGTAATATAAACTTTTAATCATGCTGTATTATCTTTGGGTGAATACTCAATACTCCTCTTTTATGAGTTTAAGCAAAAACTACACTTGGGCGGAGAGAAGGACATTCGATCGCGCGTGGCCGACAAATCCGACGAAGATAACACTACATAATATCATACGCAGTAAGTAACCTATAATATTATGTCATTGAGTATACCTGATCTGGTAGTCGATTTATTCATAAAGCACGTACCCATAATACCGGTCAAACGATGGGGTCACGGTCGATTGGACGGCGATGAATTTTCGACTAATCCATTTGATCACCAAATAATACCACACAGCGAAAAATAAAAACACATTGCCACAACAAACTGTGCCCGTTGATATTTTTAGGAAATACAACACATTTTTAAAGTTTTCCCTTCCCTCCTGCCCATTTTTAAAGTTGTTTTAAATGTATTTTGTTTTCTAGGTTTTTAAATGTCGCCGTCGCCGTGACCGCTGGTTTTCTGTAACGGTTTTATTCATTATTTTTTTCCCCACAGCTCTCCGACCTATTCCGAGTCTAGATAAGCAATTAAAAATCTATCTCGGCACAGCAAACGACTCGTCGTCTTGGTTTTAATTATTTTTGAACTCAACCTTCGGCTTAATGTTTTAATAATAATCTTATCCTCACGAATATTTATGGTCAACGTTGCCTATTTTTTTTATTTTTTTTTTATTATTGTTCATCCGTAACCCTCTCCATGGTCGGTGGTGTTTAATTTCTTCTTTTCCGCCGGCGTACGGCTGCATGGCAGCGATGGCAATACGCTCGCAAAAAGTTTACGAAACAGATTTAGGTGGTAGCGGAGTTATCGCGCAAATTACAAACAAATTAAATTAATATATATATATATATATATTTTTTTTTAGTTTTTTAATCTCCGGTGGATGCAAATACAGTTATAACGACGATAGCAAAATAATAACAACAATACATCATAAATTCAAAAATAAACTTATTTACACAATAATAATAATAACAATAATATCTATAAATTATAGCTACTTCTATTTTAACGATCATACATCTTTTCATTTGATTTAGCCAAATATTTTATGAACTTTAAATTATATGTATTTTAGATACATTTGAAATATTTCAACTGTATAAAAATTATATGAAAAAGAATAATTAAAAATTTATAAATTTTTATAAATTGCGTATCTCATGTATTTATAATTCTGGATATTTTGTATTGATCTATAGGGCATAATAACATATTTTGATGATTTAAAGTTTGTGAAATATTAAATTAATAATATAAATATTAATATTTAATGAAAGAATTAATAAGATAGATAACTATCTTATTAATAACGAATCATATTTGGTACAAAAATAAAGTAAATAAATAAGTTCATATTTTTTTATTTATGTATAAAATATTGCAGTTGCAATATTAGTTAAAATCAAGACTTGTGAATTTTATGCACTTAAAATATGCATGCATAATATAATATGCACTAAGAATTGACAAAATGTGCATACAAATATGTTCTAAAAATTCTTAAAATATGCCACAATACCACTAATATTTAACTTTTATTTGTTTATTTTTTTTTTTTTGATTTTCTAACGACTTTTGTCATTTGTTATGTACGAGTTGATAGCAGCAAATTTATTTAATCTCGGATTCAATAAAACAATAGTCAATAATACACGTTAAATCCTCGACTAATAGTAAAATAGTTTCCATAAAACTATAGAAATTATAGTTTATACAAATACATTTTAATGTAAATTTAGAACAGATTAACCAAAAAATATGTAAATATAATAAAAAAAAGTATTTATACAAAAAAACAAAAATCATTAAAACATGAATTTATGTATGCGTTAACTTAAAATGTTCAAATTTTAAATATTAATTGATCATTGATAATATTATGAAAAAATTAAAATGAATTATATGTATTCAATTGTAACTGTATTATTGATGTTGAAACTGCTGAAAGAATTTAAAATTATTTTATGGGATACCTGTTTATTACTCACTCAATTTAAATACTGTTAATCATACAATGTCAAACTTGGATACAAAATCATGAAAAAGTTAAACTATTCTATTTTTTGTCATTTATATTAAATTATATAGTTTACTCGTTTACAGAATATAGTATAATATATCACAATAGTAAATACTCAACTGGACGAGTGTTTTTGAATTTTTTTGCTATTTTGTTATTCATAAGGTGAGTAATAGTTAAAATCAATTCATAACTTTGAAACAATAGTATTGTATAGGTAACTCAAAATTATAATCACTTTTCAGTCAAACCTATAAAAAATCCATATTTTAATTTTTATTGTCAATTTTGAATTAATTACAATAATAAATATTGTATCATATTTTAGCATAAATTAGAAATTATAATAAAAAAAAAATGTATAAATTTGCACTTAGTAAGTAATAAACTAATCAAAAATTAAATCATTACAACTCTGAATATTGTAGAAATGGTAAATATCACATTGAACACATGATTTCAGTAAAAATTATAATATCCTACGGAATAAGTAACAAAATTAACCGATGATACACAATCTTCAGAAGTCACATAAATTAATAACAATATTTTACACCATAAGTATCATATAATTTGTTACATTTTGGTATAAGCTAATATTGATGCGTTTGCAAATTTTCAATTCCCAACTATAAAACAATAAATACAAAATAAACAATAATGATTACAATAAAAGCTGTTCTATATATGTGTCTATTATGAAATAGAAACAAATATTGGCTCATTAAAATTAAAAGAATTACACAATTATTATATGGTCTGCTTAAATATGATTTTGAAAATAACTATTGTTCAATAAAGGTTTAAATATTCAAAATATTTCCATTATTTTGACTCACAAATATTAAAATGTCTTAATAATGTTCAAGAGTATGACTTTGTTTCTAGCTCTTCGTGGAATATACAAATTATAGTGAACAAAAAAGTTCAAAACTTTTCATTGTTCATAGTATATTTGGCATAATAATATTTGAATGGAAAGGAATCTTAAATTAAGTGCTATTTGTTTAAATTTCAATGAAAATGTTACAAAAAAAAATCACAGTGTAAGAAATAACACAACTGAAAATATACGAAAAATATCCTCGTAAATGAATGTATTATTTATTATAAAAAAATATATATGTAAGTATTAAATTGTAAATATCGTCTGTTCAACTTTCAAGTCCATACAACATGTTGTTTGAACTAGAATCAACGAGAGTTAAAATACAGATGCAAAAAAATAAAAATAAATGTAAATCTTGTTAGTTTCTTTGATTTCATGTTTTTTTTTTTTTTTTTTTTTTTTAATGGAAAGGTTAGGTTGACATATCCAAAGTACAATCTACATCCAATTTCCGATCGATTTCATATGCTACATAGACCACATTTACTATCCTAAAAAGTGTTTACCGAAAGAAAACACATTATCGCTAAGTCAATAGCTTATCCTCTTTAAACTAACTAGAGAATCGACAAATAAAATAATTTTAGAAAATGTATCTATACTATTGCTGTACTAAAAGAGATGTGAATAACTGTAACATTGACTGAAAAAATGTTATCGATTTCTAAGTTTTATCTGTAGTATCATCTATATAAAAGTCGCTAAGAATATCATAGTATACATTATAAACATTTCGAAAACAAAAGATTAAAATACTTTAAGTCTAAAAATGTTAAAAATTATTAATGTAAACGATTTCAAATTAAAATTATTTGTAAATTTTATTAGATATGAATCAGGTTTACATGATATGAAAAAAACTAAAAGGAAAAATGAAAAAAAAATTCATAAACTTAGTGATTTGATAATTCAATAATGATACCTATGAATTGTGTTTTTTTTTAAAGAATTATAATGTTATATCAATATAACTAAACAAGCAAATACATTATATTCTTAAAAATATCACATGTTCAAAGTTTAAACGAGTTTCTTGTTTTTAAACTTTGGAAACAGTAGTCCAAATAGTGGACATATGTTATTATTATCAGTTTCTGTCACTTTAATTATATAACAGTGCTCAGAATTTTTGTATACACTCTTATTATTATGATTTTATTTTAGATTTTAGTTTTTATATAAACAAAAGAGTTTTAAAAATGCATAAAAAGAAAAGTTTTGTTATTCACGTTTATTTTAGTCACACAAAATGTAAACCTAAAAAGTCCATAATTTTAATATTACAAAACCAAAGTCCAACCACGCATAAGCATAATATATATATTCTAGTTACACAAAAAAAACATTCTAAAAACCATTACTCTGAATACTCTGATACAATAAAACATTCTAAAAACATCAACGAATTTATTCAATAGTTTCTTTTTTTTTTTTTGCTGTATTTAAATTATTTGTGTTTTTATGTTTATGTGGTTGATCAGTACTGATATTTTGATTAAAGTTTAAAAAAAACAAACCGTATTTGGCAATATTATAAAACCATCCCTTGATCACTACACGAATGTATGTTTTTATATTTTGAAATGAAATAATTTAAAACAATTTATTTTAAGAATAATTACGAATTATATCGAACTATGTCTTAACAGATGACATTAATGTCAACTATATATCAATGATTTGCAGGATTGAAAACTTAGAGCCATTTCACAATATTTTTACTATGAATTTCACTCGAACTAGCAATTATTATTTCTCTATCGCTGTAATATTATTATCGTACAACTGCCAAACAATTTACAATACAGCAATCTGTCTGATAATATTTCTGTTTGGAACAAACAAAAACAAAAATCCGTGTGGGCGTATGAAGGGGGAAGATATCAATAATATGAAAGCGTATGGGAATATTCAATAATATGTACGGAGCGTTAGATCGTAAAGAGGCTTTAGTCAAATGGTAATCGGATAATTATTAATTATGTAGCACTTGTAACGTCGCTTAGTATTGAGATAACGTTTTGTACTTTGGATTTCTGATCGCCGAGACCGACTTGTTTAATAACATCTTAAGTATTTATATTGTTCCGTCGCAGCTGGCAGAAAATATGACGTAATATTCATCAAACGACAGCGGCGGTAAGTACACTGCTGTTGCTGTGCACACCGTAAAGGATTTGCCCCTGCGTTCGGATTAAAAAAAAAAAAAGGAAAAAAAAACACAAAATTATAAATATATTCTTTTTTTTTGTTTGCGTTTTGTTTACCGTTGCAAAAACATGCCCACCAGGCGCTCCTTGTGTTCCTTTATTTTTTTTAATCCCTCCAGAAAACCCGGATGAGTAATTTCGAGACGAATAGAGAAAGTAACGAGGGGAAAAAATACGCGAACGTATACACACAAACCCGTACGATATTATACCTCCCCAGGGCCTGATTAATAAACCGTTACAGCGTGTCCGAAAGAAAACGATTTTTCGTTGATCCTAGATCGCAAAAAAGTCGAAATTCCGTCGAGTAGCCGACTCGACCTGCAGTACTACGAACGCTATAATATCATCATATTATTATGACAATTTTTTATTTAAATACGTTGTATCTATTGTTTATGACGTAATTACGTGCGAATAGCGTACATCTGGGCTTTCGTGTTTCTCGTTCAGAGACACCCTAGTTCTATCGAAAAGTTGATCACTGCGGTTTTTAGAATTTGTATGCAGGTAGTGAACGATTTATGATATTTTATAAGCAATCATAGTCTTGTATAAGATATGATGACAGTGGAGGAATGCGTTGAGGTTTATCACTTCGTTTCGTCCTATCTCTCGCATCTGTACCGTAAATCCGAACCATATCGATCGTTTATGACTGCAATGCGCACATCGATAATATTGGTTGTCATCGTATTAAAAGTATTTATTTTTATTAATTCTATTAAAATGTAAATAACAAAAAAAAAAATTAATTGTACAATAATTTGGTAAAATACGAATCAAATTATGATGATAAATAATATTTTAATGTGCAGTATACATTTATACCTAGTATTTGTATTAATAACTATTAACTACTTATTAAATCGCTATTCATCGAATTCGTTTTAAATTTAACCAGCAAAAAAAAAAAAAAAATGATCAAGAAATGCAAGGAGCACCATCATTTTTAGGGTTGGCATTGACGATTAATATTTGGAATAAGGTTGATTTATTCCAAGACATTTAATTTAATTGTATATATTAAATTTGAATTTTTGACTTAATATTATAATATTTTTTACAAGTATTTAATTTGTACTATCTTCTCTGGTGGAATTATTTAATCTAAAAGGACGGTAACAATCTTACGCTTATCAACAATGTTTAATTTTATATATGTTTTTAATAACATAATACTATATTAGTAGTATTTTTTTCAAAATTAAAAAAATATATTGACTGCATTCTATCCGTGGACTACTTATTATGGCAATACCGTGTATTAAGTAGTACAAAGCATACAAGTATATTAATACAAACTGAAATGCATTATTATGTGTATATTTTATTTTTATTTATTCTTCAAGAAGATAATGGGCCCCACTGAACATGTTATACATGTTACATGTATATATTATATTATAGCCAACATCTGAAACATATTTTAATGTCAAATTTTAAATGGAAACTTTTGTGACGTTCTGTAAAAATTAATTTTTATACAACGTCTAAAATGCTATCTTAGATGGGTAGTCAAAAAGTTATTCAACTTAAGCAATAATAATAATTATTATTATTATTTTGTTTAATAAGTAAGTATACGTAACAAGTAGTATATATACAAGTAGTAGTATATTTATTTAAATTAAAAACTCTTAGGATAAATAGAATAATATATTTTATCGGTCTCGTGACAGTAATAAATTAAAATGCTATTGAAAGTGAACGAGTTAATTAATCAAAAATATTAAAATATTATTTAAAAAACATTGATATATTTTTCAAGGTTTTTATATTATTATAACAATTTGGACATCTCAGGTATAACGAAAAGAGAAAAAATAATTCATCATCGCATTATCATCGTAACAGTCTAAACTATACGTATATGACAAAGTACAACTGAAAAATGTGTTCAGCAATAGCAACATCGATGACTGTGACATTGATGATGACGACGACGATGATGATGATAATGATGATGGGTATAATACATATAATTGTCTTTATTGTCTGCAGTTTGGTTGACGGAAATGATTGGTAAAACAATGAAGGGAATTCAACAATAATAATTATTATTCAAAAGTCTGGACGTCGGCAATCAAACGGTTACAACGAATCGCTAAATAATATTATTATCGTTTTGCCCAGCGTCCATTGTTTTAATTGTTGTGTAAATCTTCAGTGATTGTCAAAATACGTGTTTTTGTACATGCCGAAAATCGACTGCAATAACTGTGTCCCGGCCCGTCCACAAAAACAGTTTTATCCGATTACAACCCGTTCGTGTATGTTTTTGGTGTTCTTCGATTTTCAATCAACCGTTTGGCTACATTAGTAGAAATGAAAATTTAATTGATAATATATATATATATATATATATTCCAAAACGATTGCAATGGCATGTTTTAGCGAGAGTATGCTCGATCGTTTTTCACCAATTCAATTTAGAAATATGATATTTTATTAAATTAACATTTTTTTTTTTTTAATTTCAAATGAACATCAAGTCTTTAAAACACAATTTCTGTTTCGATATTTTTAAAACTATAAATAGATTTTTCCAGAAGTGTTAGATACTGATCAAAATATATGTATTCTAAAAAATATATATCCGTTCAAAATAAGTCAGTAAATAAAAAAAAACTTATTGAAATAATATATCGATATAAGAAATACATCAATGCGAATATTTTCCCAGTTTTATTTATTTATTATTGATGTATGTAGAAAATCTGTGTGAACATAAATGGCGTTACACTTAAATTCCTAAGTAGACACTTAAAATTTAAATCTAGTAACATTTATTGGGTTATTTAGGGTTATATAGGTCATAATTAATTTTTAAATAAATATAACTATTTCGGTATCATTAGTTGTATTTTGTATTCATTAACTAGGTAATCAACTAAGATAATAATAATAAATGCAAAATATTTTGATTGTTAGTCAAAGCATTCACTTAAATTAAAAAAATAAATATCCCACGTTAAAAATATAATATACTGTTAAAATTGCATAAGCAGTTTTATGGTTATATAATATGACTAAAACATTTTACAAAGCAGAAATATAATTTAACAAAATATAAATACCTAGAACTTGCCGTTGAAAAACATATTATCACCTTTTTTGTTTTATGGGACTCTTGGGAAAATGTTAAGGGTGTTCATTATTATTTGCGATTTAAAACTACTTTTGTCCCAAACATTTTTCTCTCCTATTTAGTCTACCTAACATATCTTATCGTTTAATCTCTGGTATTCCTTTATTTTGAAATTTAATTTTAGATTTCACACAGTTATTACCATCCTTGTCACGTAAATGCATACAACTATTTTAAATTATAATCCTACTAACTCACACGGCTAAATATTCATTCATTGGATTTCCAAAAACAATATTTCGTTTGATATTTAATTTTTATTAAAAATTGACATTTATCTGCAAAATTATTTTGTAAGCAAATTAGAATAACTCTCTGTATTATAATAATATTTGTAATGCGAATTTTAAAAATATATACTCATAATATTAAATCATTAAAATACAATCATACGTTATATTGTAACAATTGATATAAATTACATACAACTTCAATTAATCATTTAGTCGGATAATAAAATAATTGTTATTGTTATTTTGTTCATATATAGTAAACAATAGTTGTATAGTTTGCAATTTATCCAATCAATTCAATTTCAAATTAAAAATATTTTTTAAAAGGTACCTAGGTATTTAATAATCTCATATTGGTCAAACTTCAGTATCCTATGTTGTTATAATAATATTAGTTATCAGTTTCAATGCCGTGATTGCTTATTTCCAATCATTTTATTATTATTTATTTTAATAATTATTTTCCTTTATTGTAAAATACAGAAAAAATACATCAATTCACAAACGAACCAGAATTATTAAAATTAATGAAGAAGGCTAACGCTAACGCATAACGTGATCAGTGTGTAATTTTTGAGTCAAAATTTAAAATATAATATGTTACCCCCTCGTAGACCGCCGCAAATACTGATTAATGGTCGCGGCAGTATAGGTACGCTCGACATTTTGAAAATGAAGTATTAAGCCCCGTTCACACAACACAATAACACGTCCATACCCGTGGTACTGCGGTACTGAGGAGGTGTTGAAAAATCATAATAAATCAATGGGCACTGGTAAAACGTCCGTCAATCGGTCGTTAATCTTGAGAGACTGTGTCGGATGCATGTATAAATAGAACCGAACATAAAGAAATCACCGTAAAGTATCGCACACGAGGTAATTTATTTTGGTTTTATTATTACTATTATTTTTTTTTTCATTTCGCGGTATAAGTTTTGTTATTTATTAGTTTAGTTTTTTTAATTGCTCACATTGCAAATTAGATTTTATACTACAAAAATAGGTACATGTTTTTAAAGATTTTTATTATTATTTATTTATTTTTTTTAATAAAGACGTATTTTATGAGAAATAAAGAGTACTATAATTGAAATTGTGTAAACTTCTTGTTAGGTTAGATTATATAAGTACTAAAATACACAACCAACCCCCCCTCTCCAAAAATATTTTTTTGTGTACTCGCCTGCGTCATACGTTTAATGAAATATTTTAATAATTAAGAACTGCTATAATGCTATATCATACCTAGATGTAATAGGTATATAGTATAGGTACCTTCTTTATATCATCATTATGCGTTCTAGCCGTTCTATGTAATAATAATTATAATATGCGCACGTACTGTTGTTTTCGAAACGAGCGGCGCGCTGACAAAAGAAAACCGTTGATGCGACGTTGATAAAAGATGCGTTATGGAGGGGTGGGCAACGGTAACTAGTCCGAGAGTGTTTTGAATTTTTGAAATCACTCTTCGCTGCAATACAGTCACTTTGACTCGGGATCCATCTCCGGGTATAAAGACAATAACCGCAATAGCGAGTGCGTGTGCGATCGCAGTGCATACACAACGTCTCGAGTGCTTTTAACCATTCAGTGACGACGGCGGGAGACGAGGGCGAGGGTTAACGTCAGAACTATCGTCGGCAGAGGAAGCGGTGGAGGTGGTGGTTTGGGCCGTGCACAATTCCCATGACTCCCTGCAGCATTACCGCTGCTCTCTCTACATTAATGCAGGTGGCCTGTGCTATTACGCGGCTCCCACCGAGTTTTATACCGAAACCTAATTGGGATAATATTCGCATAGTATTATCGTTGCGTACAAAGCAAACGGCTTTTTTTTTTTAAATTTTGTTATATATATATATATATATATATATATATTGCATCCACGCACATTTCAATTTAAAAGCGGCTTTCAGCCCGTACGAATTTTATCGAAACGTTGGGATTTCACCGATGATGATGATAACGAAATTGCTATCTATTGCACAACCCTCGACGCACGTTGTTAATTATGCACACATGACGTGGAGCTTTCCGCCTAAGGGACATTCAACCGTTATCAACAACACGTCGATTTTCCGCAAAAGGTTATATTCCGATTTTTGCAAAAAAAAAAAAAAAAGAAATACATACATACCTATATATTATTTTAAACATTTGTTGATAACTACTCTGTTTATCCTAAATAATAATAATAATTTTATCGAGGTCCTGAACGCTGACGCTGTAAGCTTCAGTCAGTCAATATAGCACGGCAGTATAAGAGAATAACAAATTTGTATTAATGTTATTGATTTATTTTTTAATTTAATTGTGTTGATCGAGTTTTTTTTTATGATACCTAATTGAAAATATTGAAGTAATAATGAACGACCGTGTGTATACTATACTTAATTATAAAAATATTTATAATGTATTTATACGCGTACATATCTGAAATGATATTAGGCGTTGGATGTATTACGAAAAAGTTTCTTTTTCTTTTAATAAAACTTATAATAATTAAAAAATTACTGTGTAATATGTTACAATTTTTCAGGTACTTATGCATTGATTTGTGAACAATTCGACATGTTAGGAAGATATTTTTAATGATAAAATCAAATAAGTACGCTATGACGCACAGAATGTTATTAACACTATAATTAAAAGACCAAATATAGTTTTCTAGATTTTTTTCGTTAAAATCTTTACTGTTCATAAAATGAGCACTAGACGATTGGAAGAAATTATAACATAATATTTTTGCATATAAATTTTTTTTCGAGGAAAGCTCAACTTGAATGGTAGTATAATATTATGCTACCGACTAGACATGGATAAAATAGTTTTATAAAGTATTTTGAATAAATACTCGAATAATTATAAGAAAT
>VUJU01000192.1:8359-47889 GCA_009835225.1 Aphis craccivora | reverse complement strand
GCAACTTAGTATGTTTAAATGAGTATGTTTACCCATTTAAACAGTTTGGTTATTGTTTATCAAAATAATATCAGTTTTGGTAATCTTTGTATTTTAATTTTTTTTTCTGGAAATTTTTACCACGACCATTATTATTATTTACTGTTTTTTTTTTATGGTCTATATAATATTGGACACACACCTTTATGTGAACATAACATATAGTATCAGTCAGTAAATAATATTATTGTAGTTAAAGAATGAGCGTTTAGAGGTGTGTTGCGTGTGATACGCATATAATATAATATAAATTAATATATATAAGTGTACATACATATTGTTACACCAACGCCGTTTTTGTTTACTTATACACTTTATTTAAATTTAAAACATTTTTCCCTTCAAATTTCGGTGAATATTTACGAATTGACCAAAAACCAAATTAATTATAATAGCTTTTTTATTTCATTAAGTTAAGCCACTTAGAAAGAAAAACTAACGATAAATATTATAAAAATATATTAATATAAAACGAATTTTTGAGTGATTTAAGGAATATAATAAAATAAGTCTTGTACTCTTACCAATAAAAACACAACAATAATTATGATTGTCGTAAAAATGGTCTTTGTAGGAAAATTAAAAAATAACATGGTTGTTTTAATCAGTCACTGAATAATGTTTTAAACACAAGACCCTTTAAATATTGTTAAATGGTAAAAAAAATATTGTCATTTTACGTTATGGAAAATATTTATACTCATTGATCATAACATTCAGTTTCTAGTTTAAAATAAACAGATAATTGTGTACTTTATGTTTTTCATGTAAATTACCAAAAAAAAAAATTGATTTCAGCCTAAACCGACTTGGTCACGTGATGGATATCAATAACCCATGTACGTTTATGTGAAGTTTAATGTATAAAAATTTCAGTTCATAACCAATTTATTTTTATTATTCAACATCACGTGACCATTTTACCATTGAAACACCCATTGTGTAAAAAATGTAGTAAAAATAACGTTATTTTTATAACATTTAATATATAAATATTGTATACACAATTAATAAAGTTTATTAAACTGCTATGAACATATTTTTTTATTATTTTTTTTACTGTTAAGTATAAATAACCAAAGAATATGAAATAAATTAACATTTTCACAGTTAAAAATTTATTTATTTGGAATGTATTACTTATATACCAAATAAATTAAATTATGAATAAACTTAGAAATTAATTGCATAGGCATGATGAAAAAAAAATGTAAATAATAATAGGACTGTATATATAATTTGATTTTAAAACATCCTTTTTTGAATAAATAGAGCAATCAAGTTCGGTTTGATTGTTTTTAATTAGGTGATTGTTCATGAATGAAGTATCATTTACGTTGAACAAATAATATTTTTTTTTTTTACTTTTATAAAACATTGTAATTTTTCATATGAAATAAACATAGACATTATGAAAACATGATTTCAAACTTTAAAATATGAAAATTTACAAAACTATACAATTTTTAAGGACAATCATAAAACAGTTATTATAATAATCAATATGAATGACCTGAAAAAAATAGAAAAATCTCAGATTTATAGGTTGATTATACCTATTAATTTAATTCGTACTAGATACATTTTAAAATACAGCGTATTTAATTTAAGAAGAAAACCGATCTTCCACTTTTCAGTGGTTAATTTATGGACAGTATCCGTAACAATATAAATAGTAAATAGAATTTGTAGGAATAATAATTATTGAGATTAATACTGGGGGCAATCGCCGTCAATATTATAAGTTGTGTACAGCCACATAAAAACACCACCACGTATTGGCCAATCGATGTTTATACCTATGTTTTCGTATTTGTTAGGTAGAGTACGAGATTCCGTATTGTTTTACAGAGACAGCGTTTTTAATATAAGTAAAAATATTTTCATTTCAGTGAAAAATGTTCATTTTTTTTTTTATTATTATTTATAATTTCGTGGTAAGGTAACCTAACTTTACTAAGATCAGGCGGGGCTGTTTGCAAAAAAAATTCTAATAATAAGCGTATTATTATTAAATATTAAAAAACGGGTATCCTCTCAAATTGTTTTATTTTATTTTTTTTTTTTGCCAGTGGTCGTTTCTAAGTTATTTGAATAAATAAATTAGTTTATGTTTCTCGGTATTGTATAATTCTTACTATTACAAATCAAACATACATTATTACAAAATTATATACATTATTCACTACAAATAATATTTTAAAGACCACAAAATACTGTTTTTCTTTGAACATACAACCCAGTAAAGTATAATATATTATAGTTATTATAGTATTATTTAGCGTTTACGCAGAACACAAGAAATCCTATACAATGTACTGTTATAATATTACATTTCAGATGTTTTTTATTTGATAATTTAAAACAAATATAGTTTATAATCCAAGTAATCAGTACTTAACTATTTTCATAGTTTTCCGTCGTATTTGCTTGTCTCGTTGGCTAACACACCTTAACATACAATAGTCTATTATTTTCTCGTCTAATCAATATTAAGACAATCTTTTGAGTTTAGCGAGTTTATATATTAAACTTTTAAACGCGTACGTAGGTATTCTTAAGATGTTTTTTTTTAATGATTGGGCTATTGACGAATTCACATTTTTAGTTATTATAATCATATTCAAACCGTCATTTAAGATTGCGAAAATTTGCTTCAACGAGTTATGATCATAAAAAAAAAAAAAAAAAACAACACATCACATTTAATTTCGGTAACGTGCTGCGAGTGGACTGTAACGATCGCGACAGTGCAGGTGATGGTGAATCATTATTTGTTACCTATAATATATGACCGTAATGCATTACCACTATACACCATTGTGCGGTGCATGGGATTTTCAACACAATATGAAATATGAACTTATACAATCATACGTTGGCGATTAACAATTTGCGAACGTGTCGCATTGCGCGGTGCGTTAAAAACAGTCGTTGCCTGTCTTCTTTAGTATGATTATTTCGAAATGCTCGGGGAGGCGTGTGCGCACACGACGACGGGGGCGCCTATAATATTATATAGTTTGCGTGGAACGACTTGTAGTTTTATATACTGTCGTGGGGGGAGAGAGAAATATAGCAACGGAAACGTTTTTCATTTTACGTTCACGGCAATATTGCGACAGTGTGCGTGTGTTATTTTCTCTCTCTTTGCCAGTGTCGTTTATTTTTTGCGTTCTGATCTGTTTACAATGAAACGAGGTCAAAAACAACGCGAGCGCGTGCACACAAAGTATATGCACCGCTAACACAAACAACTGCACGGAAATGGTACCTACTATAGAATAACTACTATTTTATATTATATATAGTCACTTTTTGCCCATCCAGTCCAATCCCGTACCTCCTCGATTTTCCTCCGACTATCTCCGCCTTCATTCGCTGTGTGCGTGTGTGTCTTTCTCTCTCTCTCTATCTCTAATGCAGTATACATATAGTATATAACAACATCAGAAGCACCGCATACAGTACAGCGGCAGCAGTGGTGGCGGAAGTGGCGCGGCAGTGACGGCCTAATATCGTTAGGGAAATGGCTATGGGCAATAAAGGAAATTACGTTTTCCGACCGTCGCGTCCCATTGTACACTGCACTCTTCTCGCCCGCCACTGCGCTTCGGTCGTCGCCAC
The DNA here is from genome assembly GCA_009835225.1 of Aphis craccivora. Taxonomy (NCBI): domain Eukaryota; kingdom Metazoa; phylum Arthropoda; class Insecta; order Hemiptera; family Aphididae; genus Aphis; species Aphis craccivora. The sequence goes on along the minus strand of VUJU01000192.1, from coordinate 44,223 downwards.
AGCCGCAGCGTGAAGCTCTCTTACCGTAGAAAAATAAATATGTCCGTAAATCCCCTCCGGGTGCTATTTCTGTTGCTGTTGTTGCCGCTAGGAAGTGATATTTATAACGGCCGATTTGTTATCAGACACTTTCGTCCGCCGACGCCGTCACCACAACCCTCTCGCCGACCGTTATATAGGCAGTAAATGCCACGCGATATAGCCGGCGCGCAGACGACGCGCCGTTTCCAGAAGTATAAAATCCAAAATTATTCCGTTACGATCAAACTCGTCTGACTGCCGTTTCGTGTGTCTATGAATACATTGTTTTTATACTTCCCGTGTATTTTTTACTCGATTTTCGAAAACTGCACTGCCGACGAAGACACTGCGGTCTACAACGTTTTATTTCGATCTTCTCGCCCGTTACATTATGTTATAACTCATAATATATTATTATAATGGTATTTATTGCACACTGTATGTTATTTTGTTGTTATTCGCGTCATGCCCGTTCCGGTGATATAATCGAACACCATTTTATTTATTCAATTTTCAACACGTTTTGTTTACGATGTGCGAATGCGATATTACACATTATACTTAAACGACTCTGCAAGCGATTATAGCACATTATTATTATATATTACACGCGTGCACCAAAAAATAGATCGCCCGAAAAAAAATGATTTTAAATTTGTAACATCACGTTTTTTGAAATCCGTTAACATCGAGTATATATCATTTTCTAAGTGCTCATTCATTTTTACTACTAATATATTTTTTTATTTTATTATTATTTTTTTATTTTTTTAATATCCCTTTTTACGCTTACTAATGCATTATAATATATAAATAAACATGGAATATTGTTATGCTGAACAACTTTAATAAGTTTCAGATTCTACTATCTGTTAATTTATCAAGCGCCATTATTATATAGTGTGTTGCAGCACACTTAAATAAAAAAAAAAGCAGCTTTTCTACTAAGAGAACGCCATTAATGATTTTTAAAAGTTTAATTCCGTAATAAAACATTTTTAGTAGTTTAAGATCGTTACACGAATTATCTTTTGTTTTTTTATTCGAAAAAATTATAAGCATTAAATTTATATCTATCTATACGTCTTCCTCTGTTAAAACTTTAAAACACATTTTATAATTAGATTTAATAATTTGAACATTCAATATTTATATATATTATTACAGTAAAAAAGTTAATGAGAAAAAAACAAGCTTATTAAGTTAGTGTTTTATCTTTTTTAATGTACTCATAATTATAATTATGTATACATTTTTGTGGTGTTTTTAAAATTAGTAATTATTCCATAAATGTGTAGGTAAACGATTTAATTAAGACAATTAAGACGTGATAAGTAAAATTATACTTTATACAAATATTTACGTTTTTTCATTCAACATTATAGGTACTATACTTAATATTGTATTGTTGTCTTCACAATAATTCTTATCTTTGTTGTTTTAAATGAAATCCAGTAAAATGTATTCTCCCTGGAAGTTGCACTCATTCATTAAAAATCATAAAAACAAAATGACAAATTAAATTTGAATTGTAAGTGTTTTAAATTTGATAAATGATTAAACATTTTTTCCAACTACACTAATTGTTCCCCTAGCTACTCATATTTGCGTATGCAATTGACCAGAAATAAATCAGACCGATTTTTCTATTATTTTTTTTTACATACCATAATTTTTGATAAAATAATGAAGCAGAAAATAAGAAGTATATTCTGAATTTCAAATAAATCAACTTTTTATGATTACCAAACGCCATATTAAATTATTTGATTTATTAAATATGTTTTACGAACACGTTTCGTGTTTTGAGTTAAACTGAACATTTTATGTGGATAAATATGAATTATATTGTAAAGGTATTACAGTTGAAAATAAACATGCAGCTATAATAATACACCTATGCAATACAGGCGGCCGCGCTCGTATTAAGTCGTAAAAAACTACTTAAAATGGTCCCACGTGTCATGTTGGATACTAATTATTGTTGCGGTGAAATTGATTATTGTTCAATGAAAAACCGCTACTGCAACGAAATAAACACAATAATAGTGCATAGACGTACGTTATTAATTTAGAGCCAATACCTACGTCGGAACACGTTGCGATATTAAATAATAAAGTTATAATTAAAAACTGCAATGCACAAGTCAAAACTCGCTCGATCGCGAGCGGTTATTAATTTTGCGGTTCACGATGATAATTTAGACATCGCCAATGTAAAATTAATATTCCACGGTACGATCATGGCGATGTGAGTATAAACGGAACGCAAATATAGTTTATCGTGGTTGTGTCAACAAGATTCGTAAAAAAAAGCGAACAATTCTTTCGGATCGAACGGGCACCGGAATTAATGCAATAACCACGACGATGTTACGTTGGCCGTCAATGGCCGTACGCCGCGGACAGTGTTTAAATGATAAAAAAAAAAAAAACAAAATACATGTCCAGAGTAATAAGCTGCAATATTGTGTGTCGGAAAAGTATTGCATAGTACTGTATTATTTTTGTTTTTATTTTTTTTTCAACTTAAGCACCGAAATGCGTGTTCAACATTTAAATTACTGTAATTAAATACTACACTAACAGCGTGGCGCTCAGTAAAAAACCCGTTTGGCATAAAAAATATTATAATATTGAAAAACGTATGCTATTATATTATATTTTATAAGTATTAAATGTACCTATATAATAATAACTCGTACACGCCGTAATGTAGTTATATAATTGATCGTACACATTTCATTCTTTGTTTTACTTTTCCGTGTAATTATATACTCTCGGAGCTAGGTCTCGTTCTCAGACTTAACTGAGTACATAAAGTAATAATGTAATTATTTATACGTAAGTGTCATGTGTTTTTTTTTTCCTTTTTCATTACGTGTTTCTGAACCGAATAAAAACCGTAATCTAAGTATTTTTTCCTAACGCGAAACTTGACTTAAACCACGTGTTTAGATGAATCTCTGTTTCTAAACTAACGAACAAAGTGACATAATACAATGCGTCAGAGACGTCGTGAGCCAAAACGCGATACACATAGAATCAACGAAACATAAAATATTTTTAATAATAATAATAACATATAAGATTCGTGCATTATATGTATACAGCGTTAAGCCACAGTGGATACCATGCCATCAAATTATATATTATAGTTCTGGGTATCATATTATATTATCAAATACACAATATTGCGATAGTGGGATGTTTGATAATAGGAAACCGTAATTCACTATTTTTAACCACCGTCATATTATGATACAACGATCAGAAACACCTACAAAATAATATTTCAATCTATAGTGTTTTTATGTCTCGATAACTCGAAATCGAATTCAGTATTTTATTTTTATTTTTTGTACATTTTTTCTCGAAAATACGAACGATTTTATTTATATCTTATAGTGCTGATTCTTTAAGGTGTTTAAAATATAACTGTCCGTTAATCAAACGTCTTAAAGTCTAGTCGAATAGATGCGTTTACAATATTTAACAGACTTGAGAACACCGTGTCGCATAACGTATAGAGATCGATGAGGTGGTACTAAAAATGTACGTGACTTACATTGCACGTGTAAACGATTTCCAGAAATTAGCGGGAATATCGTAATGAGTGTTCTCTACTGTTATTATGGTAATATTTTGTATATTACACGACGATTATGCGTGTACACAACACGTTTAACACATGATGCGACTATTAAAGTTCAACAGCGGCGCTAGTTCGTCAACTGTACGGTCTTATATCTTAGATGTGAATGATAATATTATACTCGGACATTCGAGCACGTTTTGCCGTTGGTATTACGAACAGTGTACTCGTGAATGATTAATAATGCGCTCTATATATATTACGACGGACATTATGCCTATGCATGACACGTGACACGCAAGGTAGACGGTACACGTAAAACCACCGTACACGTGTACACAGAATACGATATGGGCGTTGAAAAAAAATATTTATAAATATATACATATACGAGTGTATGGTAAAAGATTATGAAATAAAAAAGTTGGCTGTGCGAAAGCCGTGAGAATTTATCAAAGTCTATATCACATGGTCCCGGCGACGCCGGGAAATCCTCTTAAAATGTTTAAAAACCTCGCGCAAAAAAATAAAATTATAAAACATCCGATTTCTGACCGAGTTCGTCGGTAGCGCGCTACAGCATCAGCAGCAGCTGATGAGCGTGGTATATAGTAATGGTAAGCGCGTATAGTGTTTCCGATTTTTTTTTCCACGACCACACCGACGTTACGAGAGATATCAACACGATACTATGCCACGTTATAATATTATAATAATTATCGCTAACCGGCTATAATATAATATTATAGAATTCACCGTGCGGCGTACGACGTATATAAGACTACGACGCGCTGCACGACGACAGTATACAATCATCTCGTCCACACATAAACATAATATTATACGGCGGATTAACGAGGAAGTGTGTGTATCGTGTACATAATAATATTAGAGATCGAGATTATAATAATAATAACAACAACAACGACAACAACCTACGATCTCGTTGTACCTATGCGCGCGTATAATATAGTCCATCGTCATACACGACGAGTTACACCACAATAACGTCCCTGCGCCCGATGAAAGGGGTAGATGAGCGACGTTTCCGGTGGCTTGCGGAGGAAATCGGAAGCGCGTGCGTGTGCCCGGGGGACATGGGTCAGAGGACGGGACGTGCAGGAGCGTTTCGCACGGTTGTTCGGCCGCGGATAAAACCGGGTAAGCCGATTACGCGAGACGCGGGTGCCGCCGTTGAGCACATATGACGGAATTTGCAAATTAATTTCGCCGGGTGTGACGTCGGATAAACGGCGTGAAACTATACACCGGACCGGGTGAGCGAGAGCTGCAATCGGTCGCGGATTTGCGGAAACCATATATGCGGTACGATAAACCAATACGCGTAAATACACACACACACACATTATGTATATAATATCATTATCGTCTATATACGGTGTTTGTATCAACATAATAATACGTACATCACGCGTTAGGTATATATATTATATGAATCGCAGCTGCTATATTGCTGCCGTATTAACGCGACCAATGTGCAGAGAGTGTGTGTTTTCGTGCTGTGGTTTGTGATGCGTCGTGGTCGGCCTAACTGTCGACGAAGGGCGCGCCCGTAAAAAGCGATTGTGAGCGGAGAAATGAATAATACAAATCGAAACGATTATATTTTTAACGAGCTTCGGGGGTTTTTTTTTCAACGATTCGATTGCCCACGAAATATGACGATGGCGATGCGACGACGTTGAACGAGGGCTGTCTTCGCCGTCCTTACACGTCGAAGACACTATTACTTGAGGGAATATTTGATTGAAAACGCTGACCACTTGACGTGATTTTTCTTATGCGGGTAACGAAACGATATATTATTTCAAAGTCTATAATTTCGGTAGGTATCTCAAAATTATAGTTAAATCGTCCTTCGAATGTTATTATACCTATTTTAATTCGAATAATAATAGAGTATGGTATAATCATTGATAAATTTAGCATAATATTAAAATAATGTGGTCTGCGCGTTCCCAATATACAATAGGTTGCCTGGTGACAACATTGTTAGAAACAAAATAGTCAGTATATCTATTTTATGATACCCAAAATACATGCCAGGTATATTTTTGTATACCTAAACCATGATAATCTGTATAACGGCGCTTTGGATAGGCAATACAGCAATACATTTTTCGGGTATTGTATTTTATGGTCCAGATTTTCTACAAAATTTTAAGCTCTGCGTTGCATGTTCAGCATATTACCACGATTATTATTATAAGGTGCCCATTGCCGGGGCAGAAATAGTATCTTTGAAAATCTTAGACGCATACATAACCTACACGTATATATTGGTGACCGACAATTGTGAATCAAATAATATAAAAATAATGATAACAGCATACCTGGTATTTCTTTTAGTGGGTGCGATATTCACGACTTTTATTAGATTCTATAGCCTTAGATAACAATATTATCGGATACTGTATTATTGTGATCGAGCCATAATATTATGTAGATCGTCTGTTATGTTGAACAATATAAATACAGACATTGCCACTGGCCACTGTTGTTATATATTTATACATTTCCAACACGATTCATACTTTTTTCCCCACTGATAATGAGTCCGTGTATTTTTAACTGTCCTAAACTGTAAATATGTCTCAAACATTTTTATTATGGTCACTAAGATCATTGTGTGTCGTTTCTACTCCCAACCAGTTATTGTACCGAAAAAACGTTTACAAATGACTGCTGATTCAACAGTTTTAATAGCAAATGTTTATAGCGTAAATTATAAAAATGTGTATACATAAAATTAAAACATGCAGTTGGTTCTGGAGCTTTCGGTAACAATATATCACGATCCCGCTTTGGTCGGAGGAAAGATTTCTTGATTATTAGGCAGTTTTACCCCCTCGCACGAGTTGTTCATTATTATAAATTATAATTTTTGTTTTTTTAATATTTTTTCGTATTTTTTCCGACCCAGCCAAAAAGCAACAATATGACGATCGAGTGAAGTAGTAGTATGTATATATATATATAATAGATTAAAAAAAAAAAAATACTACGCGTAATCATTTTCAACGACCCGTGAAATCGATTTTCGTTTTTTCAAAATCTCACGCGTGTATTAGTTTGAACGGGGCGCGAAACACACGGTTGTCAGACCGTGAAATATAAAAATCATTAATACCTACATCTCGTCGTTCATGAAAATTATGATTGATGTCCTCCTATATACAGTGTTGCAGGATTAAATATCCAGCCCGTACTCCCGTTTTACCGTTTCCGGCGTTGTGCGCGATGTGCACTGCAGCCTTATCGACAAATTGTTATTTGCCTCTGAACACTGAAACCCTTTTGGTTTTTTCTACATTAAATTATTATTTTCTAATAGATACTATATAAATTCTCGGGTAAATGTGTCACATGATAATGATATATAATACAGATATTATTTTGCGGAAACCGGGTAAAAACGATTCGCGTGCATGTGGGGCGACGTAGCACGAGCGAATTGTTTCTTTACACTGAATAAATGCTGAAAGTAGAGTGCCACTCACTGCCATGATAATTTCATGGAGATTCAAACTATTAAATAATAGAAAATATCGACTGATTGCCGGCATACCGATGGAAAATCCCACGAGTAATAGATAATCTACTGTGTATTATATTCGGAAAACTAACCTAAATCAATACCGATGACGTTGACCTTGGTCCTTTGGTATTATTTATTTATCCGTTTCCGATATGATGGCCAAATTATTAAATATTATATTATGCGCAAATCAGGCCACAGGGGACCACAAACTTTTTTCAATATAAAAAGTCATAATATTACAAGGAAAAGTAAAACACCACAGTTGTGGTTAGTCGAGCTAAAACTGAACAAGCTCATTATAATTAAATAATTATACTTTTCTTTTAATATTGTTTGTATTATGCATTACGTAGATATTATGGATGATGATTAATGACAGTTATACAGAGACGTATTTTTTTTTTTATATTTTATACGAATATATAAGTATATTGAAGTCTACTTATAGCAAAGCTATTTTTTTGCTGTTTCTTGCACATTACTCGTACCCGTAGTAAACTAAAAATGTTGATCAACTTTCTTGTAGCCTAGTCGATAGATAGTGTAGTATAATATTATACAATTACTTTGATCTAAAATTGTTCATAATATGTATTTGGTAGTTTCAAGTAAAATTTTGTTCACTGTAGTAGTGCATTACAGTATTTAAATATAGAGCACTCAAGATTATTAAAATGTTACTACACTGGAATGGATTGTAATGAGAAATAAATTCCAGTAATGTATTTTTTTTTTTTTTTTTACATCGAACATAAAAAAATTTAGTATATAATTTTAAAAGAAATATTTTACTGGTACACGGTGTCATTTGTAGCCAAGTGATTACTGCAAGCGCCCAACAACGGCGTTTTCACTGCCACTCGTGGTGACCATGCAACCACGGGGTATGCCGTTTTCAATTATTTTTAATCAGCCAACTGTTGGTAGATCGCAACAAATCTTCGCTTTTCCACCATCGACGGTACAATTGAATAGCGTTTTATTTTATTCGTTTTTCATGGTAATATTGTATTATTTACGGTTACGGCAGTATAATGCAAAACAGACCTGCATAAACGAATTCAGTAGTAGTACATATAATAACATCAGGGTCAGTATTTATACAATTATTGTGTTTGTGAACAACAGAATAATAATAATATTGTAATTATAAAATGTCATCATATTTCTATATTAATAATATGATATTAATCGGAAAAAACCGTTTAGAATGTGTTTTACTGCACCAATATCATTTTATTTAAACGAAAAAAGCGGAATAAAATTATCTGTGTATAAAGATATATATGGGTAGTAAGTATTGATTAATTACCATTGAATTAAATCTGTCTATTTTAATTTCTTAAAAACCTTAACGATTTGATCGGGCAGGATTATAAAACACTGAATAATAAAAAACATTGAGCACAAAGACTCTTAATGTATTGTATGGATAAATTACATATCATAACCATGTTTATTAGTAATGTTCTAAAATTTCAAGAAATTTATTTTTTTGAAATTTTTCACGAAGGTTTCATGAAATATTTCATTTTTATGAAAAATAAAAAGAAGATAGATTAAAAGATATAAATGATTATATACACTTAATATTTATAAATTATAACCAAATTCACTATTATAGTTATCTTTACCTATATTATTTAACCTTTATATAGTATTACCATTGAGTATAGATATACTTACTATCTATACTCAATGGTATTACTATTGCCTTTTATGGATTCAAATATAATACAAATTTATACATTTTTAATATAGTAAGTATAATTTGCATTATAATTTTTGAATTATAATTATATTAATTTATTATAATTTATAAATTATGGCCTATGGTTTAAATGGCTATATATCATTTTGTATATTATTAATTAATATATACTAGGTATTACTACTTAGTAATTAATATTATAATTTCAAATTATAATCATCAAAAGAAAACCAAATTAAATTTAAAAAAAAAAAATCATTATTTTATTTATGTAGATTGTAGATAAAAGATAACAGTTCATTTATACTTTAAAGTTAAAATGTAAATAACAAAACATACCTACCAACACCTCAAAATTATATAAATAAATATTTTTCAATATTTCATTGAAATATTTCAAGAAGGGTAAAAATTTCAGGTGAAATATTTCACACTTATAACCCTAGTTATTAGTCAGAAGAATGTTGATCAATGAATATAAGAAATAAATATTGGTTATCGACGATGTGATGTGTCTTCTTATATTGACATATTTTACTCACATTATGTAATATTATATCATAGTTGTTTGCATTACACTTTATGATTTAATATATACGAAAAACGATAGTTTCCTAATATTTAATATAGATATTAGGTATATTTGTTTTAGTAACAAAGTTATTTTTTTATTATTTTCAATGAAATTTCTTTGGGTTTAACCTCAATTCATTTTTATTTTTCATTAGTTTGCTTTCGAAATATAATTATGCATTGATTTGTGCGTTTAATTGATTAGAACAGTTTAAAACCTAAATTAAGTCAGATGAGGTGTTTTATGTATTTTTCGTATTATGCTATGTGTAATATATATTTTGTATACGATGTGTTAAATAAAACAATAATTCTAACCAGGTTCATAACATGCTTATTCACCTTCTAATACTGTTTTATTTTTATTTTCGTTTACATCTTAAATATTTTATAATCTACCACAAATGGTTTTGTTAAGGTAATTTTGTTGTTATCATTAGTCATATATGTCCAAATTATTAGTGAAGTTTCAGCAGTATATTTATTATAAACAATTATATCTAAATAACACATAACTTTTTTTAACTAACTAGATTGTTTAAAATTTATAAGACTAACGATTAATATAATATGTAGTTTAACATAATTTCCACGTTTAATATTCAATATATTTGTTTAATTTACAACGTTTTATCTTAGTAGGTTTATTTATTATAAACGTATATTACAGTATATACGTACATGAGAATTTGTACTATGTAACAACTTAGAGAAACTTAACTACCTATTGTAAACTACGCAAAAACCTATAACTATAACTATGCAAAAAAGTTATAGGTTTACAGTTGCATACCAGAAAGTCAACAGTGTACATTGAAAAAAATTAAAACATTCTCTTAACACGTTTGTAGGTACCTATATTGTAATATTTTTTCAAAGTTATAAAACAGTAGGTAATGTCGACTTCTCTATTATAATACGGGATACTCGGGGTTAATTCACCTCGATTTTAAAAATAAACTGCTCGTCAAACGGTATACGAGTACTCGCCTGGTTGCGTGTACATACTTATTTTTTTAATACCTCTGTTCGTTTAAACGTATTACAAAATAAGAATAAATCACGTTCCCCTCTCTATTCGACTCCTCCCCACCGTTAAAGCGACAGAGTCTGGTTTCATCACTAGTACCCACACTGTAATAGAAGACACGCATAGTAGAAGTGTGTAGTAGTATAATTTAATGCGCGAAGCAATTCGAATTTCATCCTTATATGAAGCTCTATTTACTCAACAGAACGCAAACGACCAAATCTATTTTCGAAACTCTAAATGCAAATCGAGTTTAATGCGCAGCCATCAAAACCTAAAAATAATGTAAATCGTACCCTGTAGGTACGTATGAAACGTAAATCCATTTTTTTTTTATATGTGTATATAGACTACAGAGCCTGTCTACTGAAAAATATAAAATATTATATTATATGATGCTTACAATGACGACGTGTAATAATATAATGCTTATATTATAATGTAAGAAATGTGTGGCAAACTGATACCGAACTAAATTTATTTGAGAAACGGAATAAAATATCAAAGACGTCTATCGTGTGTACACAAAAATACGAAGTAAGATAAAAATATTAAGCCAATATAAAAACGTGAAATCAATATCGGTCGATCATTATTATTAACTTTAATAGAGTTTTTATTTTTTTGCTTCACAATGTAATAATTTATTAAATTTCAAGTTAACAAATGACAGTTATTAAATCGTCATAAACCCGAGCACCGAACTCGAAATAATACAATTATAAATTAATGGAAAATGTTAATTTTTCCGTTTTTTTTCGATAGCTGAATGCCAGAGTTAGAGCTCATCGTAGGAGTTCGGTTTGGTTAAGTTAATCCTACACTCGAGGTTAAAAACAATAGACAAGTCGGTCGATATTTTATCGGTTTAGGTGGTACCTATAAATTCTTTGTCTATCGTCCGCGTGACTTTCTATACAATAACATGCCACGGGTACACGCGTATAACATAGTAATATACAACGCTAAAACTATTACAATCTACAATGAAACAATTATTCCGATGTAAACCTCGTAAGTGAATAATATACTGAGCCCACATTTTTTACCGATATTATTATTATTATATGTACTCAGAATTATATAAGCACTTCGAAGTTCGTGTTTACAACCAGACCCACCAGAAAAATAATAATAACTCCTTGTGACAAATATAGAAACGCCCGACGGTCGTCATAACTGCACATTTTCAAAAAAAGATGGTTGTTCAAAACTGCACACTTTTATCGTTTCCGCAAAGTTTTCCCAAAACCAAAACGTTCAATAACAACACACACTGATATGTATCAATAACAAATACCTACATTTAGCTATTAAATCACATAATAACTAAAAATCACACGACGGTCAATCACGTTTAATCAAAATTACAAAATCATAAGCAAGGACCCAGTATTTCATTGTATGAAACCAAAAATTAAATAAATTAATAAGTAAAAAAGTTTAATTTTTAACTATCAATCAAAAAATGTGTGTTTTGGAGTTATTATCAATCTTCCAAATTTACATTTTTGACAATAGAGAAATTTGTGCAGATGTAAACGATGTTCAGAACCGTCGATACCTTGTCCCGATTGCATTATAATATTGTGTGTGTGTGTTTGTTTGTGTGTAGTAATTATTAATTACGACAAGTAAATCTATCAAGGTTCGATTGGAATCGTGTCCACAGTATTAAAGATAAAATATAGTACTCCGTACCGACAGACGTTTGACGAGCGTTCAGAGTCACACGAGGTTTTATGCTCTATGGATAATGCGTGTGTATTCATGTACTGAATAATTTCACTAAATTGAAATCCCCTTAGACATCGGTATCTTGTCTAGGCCATGAGCTGAGTATATAAACCTTTCACAATAGTCGTATGATAACGATGTATACGACCGGAATCCAGGACAGTCGATGAAAAACATCTCATCAAAAGATAATTCATTAAAACCAAATTCTTAACGTTTTATTTTTTCAATGAACTTCTTATTTAGAAAAATGATTTATGTCTAGTTAATTTATTTCGAATAAGATTTTTATTTATTGCATTAAAATTAAATTATATTAAATAAAGTTATAAAAAATAAAAAATTACCAAAATTAACCTATTTACGAATTATCTTTTATGACAAACTTATCATAATATTTAAATAATTTTGTACTTTTATCACCCGTTTATATTTAACATAATAATAATTGTAATGAGGTATCGTAACGAGAGCACGATTGTTGGTGATTTTTGAATTTTTTTCTCTACAATGTTTTTTTTATAGCATAAATTATAGGTATTAATGGGTTATAATATAAGAGAAAGGTCGCTGTTGCTTTAGGCGTAGAATTATAAATTTGCATTTACTGATGTTATCGATTAATAGGCTGTTTTATTATTATTATTTTTTTTTTGCAAATCATAAATTTACTTTACCCAGACTGCGTTAAATTATGTGACAGGAAATGGAGGCTCTTATTGTACTAGCGTAAGCACAAGAGTTCTAGAATATGTTAAAATACAGGAAAACAAACATAAATATCGAAATACTTAAATTAAAGTGTCATTATTATGCACACAACTATTCAATATTTTTACATGCAAACAATTTTTTTTGTTGAAGAGTGTGCACCTATTAATATTTGAATACCTCTTGATTATATTTTTTTAATAATAAATCAAATTAAATTAAAACTTAGAAAAAAATAAAATCAGTATACAATCATTGGCTGATAAAACGATAGAAATCGGAAGCAGACTCCTCGTCTAAAATCAACTATAAGTTAAAATCACGATTTCCGACATGTTTATAAGAAAAAAAAAATTAACATTATAGTCAATGTCAGGGTAGGAATGTGTTTAAAAAAGTGTTTTAATTTAACAAATTTAATACGTGAAAGTATAAAAAACATAAAATTGTATCGTAATTGTCTATGAACTTACGTATTTGTTTATAGATCAAAGTTTATACAACCATGGTTTAGATAATACCAGAATGATATTTTTTTATAATGTACCTATAATAATATAACACTTAAAATTTAAAGAAACGTTATGAATTAAATTTATTTTATATTAATTGGTTAAAAAAATGTTTAAACCATTATACAATAAAAAATATTTAAATACTCGTTTACAACAAAAAAACCACGTTTGTTTTGTATACCTAATTAAAAAAAAAAAACCGTTTTTTTTTTCAATAATGAACACTTGCACCCTTTGCACATCATATTATGGGTTAGTAATAAAGAATATGAACAGAAAAGTCCTAAGTAGTTGGATTCCGTTTTATGCTTATTAATATGTTATAAAAGAATTCACGGGAAAAAAATAAAGTTTTCGAATATTTTTATAATGGATTTTATACTGCACAGTGGACTTACAGCGTCAAAAGCAATCAAAAGTCAACTCTTCTGCCATCACATACATGTTTAATGTGTACAATACAAATATAAGTTATAAGCGTATACATTATGAAACTGAGAACGGACGTTTAGCGACTGTCGTTTCGCGAACGAATGCATTTAATGGGTTAGTATATACTGTTTGAGCAGATACGTTCCATTTTCTCAGTTTGATTCATAATTGAACAACCGAAAAGTGAATCGGCTGTTGTTGAACTACTGTCCAAATCAATGTCCGGAGCGCCCATTTTCATCGCCACGGTTTTGTTTTGCTTTATGCTATAGCACGCGTTTATTATTCTCAATTTATATGATATAATCATACTTCGGAAATATTAAAAAACGAAATTTAAAAAAAAAAACAACAACAACAAAATTTAGTATGCGTCTAGTAATAATTTATTATTGTTTGTCTTATAGTGTACTTTTTCGGAATATGTGTTTAACTACCTGTACCTAATATCAGTATGATACTCTCGTAGTGATCACACTATGACAATAATTATTATCGTGACCTAACCATACCTAACCTAACCATTCTCTAACAATCAGCGTATATCGTTCTGGGAAACTAATACGTTCCCGGTAATCTATATTGTATTATAATACTCATTACACACAAGTCCGTCATTAGAGCGGATGTACCGACTAAATTACGTTTGGCAATTAATAACGATATTATATTATAATATATTATATATTATATAATAAATAATAGCAGAACGACATTACCATAACGACGAGACTTCGCACTTTGAATATTTATTATTTATTGATAACTAAAGAAAGAGTTATGGTACGTCGGAGGGCGACGTACTCGTAGAGAAGTTATGCAACGCGCTTTTTGGGCTTGAAAATGATGGCGTGTTGAGCTGCAGCAGGTAAGTAGCGGCGGAAGATATGGCCGGAGGAAAAGGTGGTGGTGGCGGTGGCAATATTATGGTGAATGGCACATCGTTTCTAATTACCCGGCCGCGGTGGAAGTGACTGCAGCGCGGTGCAGTCACTGGAAGAACACGAGGCGGACATTTCATTTTTTGTTTAATGAATATTCAAAGGTCAAGATGGTTTGTTTGCGTTAATTAATCGTTCCCCGGCGGTAAACGATTGTTTCTGACATTCGAAAACGTCTCGACGAACCGACAAAGAATACAAGAATAGTAATCTCACGGTCTCCGTTCGATATACGTATTATAATATCGTCTCTTTCTTGGCATGTGCGACTTGGTACTTATTATAACGCCGCCGATGTTAGGAATTTATGCGATTTGAACGACGACGGTATTGTATGGATTTCGTACTCGCAGACACGTGGCATAGGTAATAAAAACGTTTTAATCGGTTTTTATAAGTCGACGATGGGTGGCTGGCAACCCGGGAAGACGACGGCGTTCGTTTCTAAAGAAAAAAAGTATATAATAATATATATTCTAACTTCTATGTACCAACTTCATAATATGCCCCTTTTAAACATAAAAATTGATTACTCTTTAGGGACTCAAATTTATATGTACTTTACTGTTTTTCTCCCAATTCAAATAGTGGTGGTTATATAATATAGAAACGCGTATCATATAATACACATATTTAGAGTTTACTACGGTAAAGGTTAGTTGGTTTCACACGATCACATGTGTAGGTCAACACCTGTCATCATTATTCATGACGATTTATTTAATCAGGGTGACATGTCTAAGCTATTTTGTTTGGCTAATGCTTTTCTTTCTCGTTTTATTTTATTTCATCTATCGACCTTGGACTTATCTTTGTGTATACTTCATATTGTTTCGGTTGAAAATATTGATAGGTATAATTGCATACAGATGTGATAGGTATAGTAAACCGATGAAAAAATAAATAAATTTTCGGCTCAATGTTTTAATAACGATGTCAAGCAACTAAACCAGAATTATATTTGTAGTCGTTTTATAGTTAGTGATTTAACATAATTATTGTTTTCAGTGACAATATTATCGTTCGAGATTTTCAGATTGTTTATCATTAAAAACATTTCGGTATGAACATTTTGAACTCTCCAGGCCTTCCCTTGAGATAATATCAACAGTAATAACGAGCGAACAAAATTATATCTTCTCGTTCGGTTACACACATATTATAAATTCAGCTTACCTATAAAGTATATTGCCTATATGGCTATATATTATACTTGGCTATCTTGTCTTCTTCATAACAGTTTATAAATGCATTTTCAACAACCTTTTTAAAATTATTACTCCTCCCAAAGACAAGGATACATTCTAAAAATACCATTACGCCATACGTTGAATTATTAAATCATAAATGAATGTATCACCGGAAAACGCGAATTCGGTATAACACTTTATCGTGTTCTAGATATCTCGATGTTTAATAAAACCGTCGACTCGAAGTTATTTAACAAAACACGTACATACTCATATATTATACAAATACGTGAAAATACATAAAAAAAAAATACGATTTATAATTTTATACATATCGTTTACGTTTGCGAATACATTGAAAAACAAGCAAACTTTTGATACAAAATATGATATTTAATATTATTAAAATGCGTGGGTATAAATAATTTCTAAATTGAAATCCAATGGGAATCAATTATGTTACACGACCGGAAAATAGTAATAATAAATTAAACGTTATATTATGCAACAAAATATTTGAACATGGAATACACACAAAATATGCAAAACAATCGTTATGTGTTTTTACAATCAATTGCGTTATTGGTATTTAGGTACGGGACGTTTCTACGTTTTATTGACGGCGTAAACACTTAATTATACATTTAAATTAAAAATGGGTAAATATAATTATTTTTAATTTCTCAATTGTTCACACGAGTTGGTTCCGAATACCATTTGCAGTATAATGAACTATAACGGAGAACAAAATATTATGTAATATACGTACTACACCACAGATTGCGTATTCGAAACACTTTATAATATTAATATACAGATATTGTTTGATTAATTAATACGCTACGGTGAACTTAAATTTCCCAAATGTATTAAAACTCTGATGTAATTAGCATAAATCGTTTACGCGAATGTATCTATAATAATGTGCCAAACAATATTGATGTATAATGACGTATATAGGCCATAGGGTATCCCGCCACCGTGGAGATTAACCATTATTTCATAAAACTGAAGTAGTATCTAATGCAAAATCCATTAACACCCCACCACTTTAAATTAGTTTTTTCCTCGTGGGATATCGTAATTTTATTGGTGGCGGTCGATAAAAAAGAAAAAAATCCTTATTAAAATATTTTTTTGGGGTGGAAAAAATGACGTGTGGTTACAGGGCAGTCAAACTAGTTGGAGTATAATTCATCGATATTAATTGATATGAAAATCAACCATATTATGTAGAAAACGTATTTTTTTTTCGGAATCTACACGTCTCAGAAAATTAAACGATTGTGAAATCTCAAATCGATACGATAGAAACGACGAAAGTAAAATATTAATAAATTACGTTTCATGTTATTATTTTATACGCACGATGCTGTGATATGCTGGTAGAAGCATCATCAACAATGAACAAATCCTAAAATAGCAATTAAAATACTGATGAATCGCACGAATTACGTTATATTAACGAGTTATTTTCCTATTGTCGACGACGACGATGACATATTGATTGATCGAGAGTTGTTTGTTTAATTCTTCTAGCGGCAGTTTACTACGTACCCATCATTATGCCATTTCAGTCGACGGGCTTTATCGAACGACTCCGAACAGAAAATTTCGTTAATAATTATTATTTTGGACGTGCAATAACAGTTGTAAAAAACGTGAAGTTTAACAATTGAGAATCATAAACCTATTAAATCATTTATATTCCACAATATAACATACAAGTATAACATGATAGCATTATAGTGTAATGTCGGCCGCCGCATAAAGTATGATCTTCAAAAAATCGTTAGACGCACAAAGCTCGATCAGTGGCGATGATTTATAGACGTCATAATATTTTTCTACCACGCCGAAGACAGTTGTATCGTCGTCGTCGTACCACTTGATATAGTACAAGTGTATTATTATAGAGTACGTACAAAGCATACTGTTTTCGGGTAAATTGGTTATATATTACGGCTCGTAGGGGGGTAAATGTTTGTAGTCGTTGGTGTGCTGCACGTGTGTGTGTGTGTGTGGTTTCGCTGCCCGTAAACGTATTTTATCGACCACGGTTTATTTATTTATTTTATTTATTTTTTACTCACTCACAAATCTTCCAGAACGAAAACGTTTCCGGGACACGCGATATTTTACCAGAGCATCACAAGACACGTGCATTACAATAGAGACCGGACAATATTACACACACCTTTGTCCGATCTTTATGGCGGTGCGATATTATTTTTATCGTAGTTTTATTTTTTAATCTAAAGATAAACGTACGGACGAGACTCGCACGCGATACATATGGACGTTAAATACGTCATGTGGCACCTATCATACCCAAAGATTATAAAAGAACGCGTTTTTCTCGCATTCAATGACGGACACACACACATCATATTATTTACTATTTATTGCTACCTATATTATTGTTGTACATCTTTTATTAGCTGTACATAAGGTTTATTTATGATTTATAGAACGCTCGATCCATTCCACATCATATGATGTATTATATCTGTTGTCATTTCATACAAAGTGTCGACGCTATTGATGGACGAGATTGAAAGTAGCTTATACCTTGTACAACCGTGTATACATAGTATAATATATAAACCATATACAATAGGCACAATATATAATTATTATTATATCATTCCGACCACCCGTCATTGTAATAGCTATGGACTGTGAAAACAATTCAGTGCATTCGACCTAATCGCTTCACTGGCATTAACGTTTTTTTGGTATTATTATTATTATTATTTTTTTTTTTTTTGGAGGGGGAATATAAATGCATATTTTGAATTATACGTTATTGTCTTCTAATAAGTAATAAGTAAACAAAATAACAAATATATTTTACTTAATAAAAACAATGAACATAATATAGACAACGTCAATAATTTCTTTAATATCTACCAATATTAATCGATATAATATTTTTCTTTATAGCTATAATACAGAAGTCTGTTTTCATATTAGTTTTTATTAAATATAGCTGCACACTACCGAATACCGAATATTATTATTGTTAAACTGTCGGTCAGATATTTGAGTTAATGTTTACATAATCTCAGTTATAAGATAAAACTATAGTGTTTTGTCGCATAAATCAGGTCATTCAGTACTTTTGATTTATTTTTTTCCTTTTATCTATCAAGAAATATATCAGATATTTGTCGAAACTCGCCAATATTGTACTTATTTCGGAAATATTAAAATTTGCATACGAAAAACACTTGCGATCAAGTATTAAGCACGGTATAAGTATAATTCATTTTCAATAAAATGTTATCTATGTGTCAATACTGTAGTATATAAAATTGTATATGACGTGTAAGGTTGTTATTACTTTTGGGAACATTAATATAACACTTTTCAAATGTAATGAGAAAAACGTTTTTATTTAACAACTTAACCAGCTGTTTTGTTCAAACGTAAACGATTGTTTCTTAATATCATAAATTAGTTAATGGCAGAAATATTGAATTTATATACATATCCCGTTTTTCTGAACACCACAATATATTTGAATCAACATCGTCGCCGGACCGGAACGTTTGTCCCAAATTCCTTCGAACGCATTGTAATCGTAACCATACATTTAGGTATATAAGTAGATCGCAAAACATATCGCGTCGTTAAGTATGCAAAACCAAAGTACACAATCGATTTAAAACCCTTGTAAGAATTACCATATACTTTAGACGGCTATTATAGACATTGTTGTTCGATAATAGCAGAGTATGGTCCACACGCGCAGATGTTTCGCACATTGTGCACAAATCACCTTCCGCAATAGAACGTTGCCAATAACATGGTTAAACAATACCGGCTGCGAATGTTTAGTTGTTATTTATTTTTTTTAGCACTAAAAAGATGGTTTTCCTTTATTATTTTTTTGTCTTAAAAAAAAAATGTAAATTTAAGAAGTAGGACAATGATAAAATATTAAAGATACTAACATCATATAAATCACACATAAATATCGCCTACCTACAACTGTTATTGTTATTAATTTTAAACTGTTTTATTTTAAGACACCTTTAATGGGTGCCTGACGCCTGTACATTTGTTTCGTGATTCCTGCAATTAATTGGCACATTTAATATTTAATTTCGTTGAATTGGAAAACTTTAAAGCGCGTTTTCGTGAGGTATTTTCAAAACCTTCAAGTCAATTTACACGTTTATTATTATAGTACGTTTTAGTTAATATAAAAACACTGTTTTCATTTACCGTTTGCTGTGTTGGGTTTCGGTACCTATAATAACTATAATATTATGTTTTTCATAAAATCAAAAATCAGTGTAATTAGTATATATGCAATCATTAATTATTACAAAGATTTATGATTGTGAGCTTTTTCAACAAATAAAACCTGGATATATTTTTTTTTTTTTTTTGAAACTTTTAAAAACGTGAAATATATAAATTTTAATTCTGTGAATGGTTTTTTTTTTTTTAAGTCTATGATCATTTAATCGAGTAAAAGTGAGTATCACAATGTTTCCAATATGGAATCTTTAAAATGCTCCAATGTGCATAGTCGTAAGAAATATCAATTTAAAAATAAAATAATATTAAAAATAATTTGAAAAGTTTTGAAAGTTTTTAAATTTTTTTTTTATTTTAACGTAACAAAATTAATTTGTGTCTTAAACAAATTTCGTTAAGTTGTTTTTTTTTTTTTAAATTAATATATTATCTATATTATGTCAACGATGACGAATGATTAATGTACCAATAAATTATAGTATTTGTTTTTTTTTCTTTACAATTATTTTATTTTTTAATGATTTTTTAAATTTAATTTTAAATGGTATTTTTAATTTTATATTTGATAGAATATGTGTATGACATAAAAATAAAAACCAAATTATTCAAATTTTATGATTATTTTCATATTAAATAATTTAAATACATCTACGAGTTAATTTAATACATTATAACAATATTTTACGATATAATTAAATTATACAGTTTTAAGAAGCTTAAGAACTTTATCTCGCATACCTATATATATTATAATATAACAAATATAAATATGTACATAAAGTATGTTGGTAATTTGTTTAAAGTATAATAAAAAAGTTTTATATTTGTTTATTATAATATATTCACGTAGAGCACCTGTTTTAAAAACTTTCCATTTGCACTTATCTCAACACAAGTTTCCCCTCAACCAGAGGACTTTGTGGTTGTACTGACCCCATGGTATGTCTACCGTAAAAACTAGTAAACCGCTTTATAATTATTTTTCTGGTTGAATTCATCCTTTTTTCAGAACTCGTAACTAATGTTGCCCAGTTATAATAAATTGTCAAAAGTTTAGGAAAATGATGGTGACAAACGACGTTGTTAAAAAATATTATTACTATGTTATTATAGTGAATACACAAACTATAACTGCGTACACAATTAAATGATCAACATTTGTTATAACAAATTAAAATATATTCTGTGGTAAGGATAACAAAGCTAATGTCGAGTCTGTCACAAAAACTTTCAATCCCAGTACGTTCGTTTGATTTGTATGTATTATTATAGTTAAAATCGAGTTTTGTTGCTTATTTGAATTGTTTTGAGATAAGGGAAGCTTATACACTTATTATTATGACTGACTTTGAAATCATATCGAGATACGAAAAACTTATTTTCTCGAAATGATTATCAAAAGTAAATCAAAAATGTCTAAACTTATAATATTAAAATTGAAACTACATGTTTATAAAGAGTCGTTATTTTTATCAAATAATTTTTAAACACTCACTATATTGCTTAGCCATGTACGCAATTTCTTTTTTATACATAATCTTTCTTATTTTCTTTCTTTTTTGATTTAAAAAAAAAAAATAATTACACCAATCGTTATTGCAGTTGAAATACTATACTACTCGGATTATAAATAAATAACTTTTATTCCATCTGCAATGTGATCATCGATGTTTAATTGTTAGGTATACGCATGATAATATTATTTTATTTAATGTCAAAACGATATGTGTATCGGATAGATTTCCTGAAACGTTCACGACTATCGTGAGGTAGGGTGTTAAAACAACAATTATAATATTAATGTTGTTATTCGAATGTTGACCGGATCTCCTTCGGGGGTATTTAATTTTTTGGTGTACGCCGCGGCAGGATTTAAATCATCGAAATCACGAATTAAACCCCAAGTTTACTATTAACGATGTCCACGGTGTTATCGGGCCGGTTTATCGGCGTCAAAATGGCGTTTTATAATGTTGGCGTTACCGGGCAGCAGTGTTCGTTACACGAGGTGTTATGTACTACGACTCTGACACACACACAACAAATTATAATATTTATAAGTGTAGTACAACTACTATAATATTTTAACGCCTTTCACATATTTCATAAAACCCGCTCGCGATCGAGGCGGGTCCGTCGTTCTCGTCACGAGTATATAGGTAAAGGTCGTATAGGTCGTGTCGCAATCGTCGGACGCGGATAAAAAGCACCGATTTATACCTACCCTGTTTGCCGCCAACCGTGACTAGGTAGTGGTGGTCGCCGGTCGGTCTTGTCAGTGGTCGGGGGTTAATTATTATTATTACAGCACTGTTTTTAGGTGTGTATATATATGTATATATATACGTATTCACGGCAGTGGCGTTTGGGGACATGGATTTCGCCGTTCTCGAGATAAGAGAATGGAAAATTAATTTTAATGAGCGTGTACATACCTACCAATTATTATTATTATTATTATTATTACGACGTGTATGCGCATGATGAATACGCGCGTTTATTTATAGCGGTGGAGGGGTCGGAGGCCGGCAGACGTTCGGCGCATACGTCACACACCGCGCTGCCCGAGTCCGGGGAGAAGCCTTTATCGGGAGGGTTAGGTCGCGGGCACCGACCACACACACCTGGCTTATCTATAATTAAATCCAGTCCTTAATTATTGCCGGCTGATATGACCCACTCGATTGCGGCCCGCGTTTCCCGAGCCCGAGAACGGTCCGGTGGAGTGTTGCCCGATGTGTGTTGAGCAGGGGGGGGGTGCATAGCGGAGACACGTGATTTGTTTTGCCCCTGCCCCGCGCCTATCTGTAATTTTCCGGTTAGGCCGCAGCAATAGTCATACGTTTCGGCCGGTCGAGTGAGACGGCGATAGAGGTAGGAATTATTCGAATGCCAAAGATGAATGTATGCGATAGGCGTAGTTGGCGGGCCGAGGGGAGAGATCGTCCGGGCGAGCGATCCGGAAACATTTAACCAACCCTATACGTCATATTATATGTATATCGTATAAATATGTATACGCGCGACGACCGCGTGATTCAAATAACGATGGGCGAATTATTATTAATGTATTAGTCATTATACGCAATAGCCGAGCTTTCCTGCACGAAGGTACCCTATATTGTAATTTGTAATTTTGCCGTATACATTTGTACGTAAACGACGACGATGAAATGAATCCCGCGAAGATGATTACTTTTTTTTCTTTAGAGATACGCACATGAAAAAAAAAAAAGGAATTCTGCTAAAGAACTAAAAACCACATTGCGAGCGAGATTTATAACAGGTGAAAGTGCCCGGGTCGGAAGCGTATCGTACGCATATAAAAATATTCGAATCATCTTTAAAGTCGTCGCGTTATTTCCAAAACGATTGAAACGTGCATTATGGCTACTTCAACCGCAAGCAAATTATTGAAATTATAAGATCTAAATCCATGGTAGTACATAAGATTGAAGATTATAATGGCAATCTAACAGACAATAATAAGACCCTAGCATACAAGATTGTATCGAAAACCATTTAAGGAAATATTTGGAGCTAAAGAATAATTTTTCCATACATATATTTTAGAATAATCAGTACGAATCTGTACCTGTAATTCATTATAATTAATAATGCATTTTTTTATAATAATACTAATATAAATGTTAATTTTATCAGGTAATACGTGTAAATTATTATTTTTTAAAACTTTCTCTACCCACTAAAAACTAGAAAAATAAATCCTAAATGCGTCACTGCTTCATTTTTTAAACAGCTACCTTACCTAGTAAAGCACCTAATTTTAACAAATATTATATTTTGTTAAAGTCAACGTGATTTTATTGGTTTTTTTTTTTTTTTATTATTATTATTGAAACAAAAATAATATACAACTGCAGATAGTATTCAATAATTAATGTTATTGTACACAACGTCGGCACTACAATATTGTAAAAGTTGTTTTACTATAGTTATTTTATGATTTTGGTTGTTCTCCAATTATATATATTTGGTACGTATAAAGGGAACGTTGATTAAAGTTCTTTTACTTCCCCCTTCCTCAAATTCTTCTTTGAGATATTGATTAAAAATGAGAATGAAAACATTGAACTATACTATAATTACTGGATCAAAAACTTGGTGAGGGTTTTAGTCGAACATTAACGACTTAAAAAAAAAAACCGAGACACTCAAAGAAGCATCGACCCTGTGATTTTTTTTTTTAATAATATCACAAAATTAATGCGCTTTAGTGTTTTTTTTATACTTTTGCCGTATATTTAATCATTAATCCTTATTTTAGAAATCCACACTTGCAAGCATATATTTAAAATTACCATTACTTCATAATACATTAAGTGAAACGAATAACGCCTTTTAAATCTCAAATATAAAACGTTTATAGTATATCCATTACGAATATTATCAACATATTATAATATCAAAAATGAAATTATTATTCTATATTTTCTCTCCATCTGTACGTATATAGGTATATACTATATTATAGCGTTATAGCTAGTGTGTATAATGTATATACTAAATAAAAAAATACTATGTATATAGGATACATATATATATATATATACATATACATAATATACGAATAAAAAAATCTCGGTAAACAATAAAGGAACGATAAATAATAATAAAATGAAAAAAAATAATGCATTTCGAAAAACTTTTCGGGTTGATTGTAGAAATGTAAAAAAATGAAAAATACAAGACTATAATTTAAAGTCCGTGTAGCATTTTCGATGAAACGGGTATTGGTTGGATTATAAACTCGAAAGAAAAAAATCCATCGCTATTCCATTGAAATATAAATTTTTATTATTTTAAAAACTTTAGTTAATCCAATATTTTCTTGACTTTCTTTTTTTTATCCCCTCGTATAATTTAAAAACCGACGATACACCAAACGAAACAATAAAGCAAGTTTACGATTTTCAATAAGTTACAAATTGAATTTATTCGAGATTCTTTAATTTTGGGTTTAATGTAAAAAATTATGAAAATGTTGAGTCGAAAAAAAAATAGAGTAAAGAAGAAAAGATAAATAGAGTTCATGAAAAATGTTAATAAAAACTTTTTTAATCACATAAATAAATTACTAATTTACATCATTTTAACTTGTGTGTCTACTGCACAATATGCGTTGTATAGTTTTATATAACCATTTGTTATGAACGTAATTTTCTCGGCAGTTGGTATACCTAATAATATGTTTATCCGGTATATGGTATATAAAAAAACAATTCAAAAGTATCGAGCCAGTACCAAGATTTTATGGAACATAAACTGTTATGGCCTGAGTACGGGTACATACATATAAATACATATTATAATATTGCACTTGTAGAGATGTAAATGTTATACATTTTATGTGAAAAGAAATTGTTCAGTACCTACATATAGTAGAGTAGATACGCTGTACAAGTTCACCGATGTGTTTTTACCCTAATAAATATTTTGAATTCACAATTTTCTAAAGTATTGTTATTATCAAGTTCCGTTTCGTATTCGGATTATCAATAATAATATTATTTAATTGAGAAAAGTATTTTTTTTTCTTGCATAAAATACGAACTGATCATACTGCTTAATCGGTTCTTGTGAAGTTTTTCTAAAAGAGAAGTGCAAACAGTTTTAAATTGTACTCGTAATATAATATTATAATGCGCTCATGTTGTTCGTCAGAACATAGGTCGTTAACACAATTTGAATGGTACTGATTTTTATAGTCTCTAATGTTGACCAATCATAACCAACTTTTGCACGAAAAAAGTATCTAAAAATGTAATATTGATTTGTAGATTGTTTATATTTTAAATCATATTATAATAAAAATATATAAGTTGAAACACTTAATGGTGAAAATCGTATACGAAAAAATTCTTAATGGGATACTGATTCTACTCGCTGCTCTCCCCATCCAAAACTCTTGTAGATGTCCTCGAGCGCTTCAATAGTATATTCTATTCTATCGTACATTGATCAAATATTTGAAAATCTCTAAGTGGTTGACAATAATATGTTTGAAAAAAACGTTGAAACAGACAATATTAGCTGTGTTTGCTTCTTGATTTGACCGCGCGCCTCTAAGTAGTTTAAAATATATAACTGGGCTGGACCAAAAAAAAAAAAAAAAACTGTTCGTCCGGAGGAAATACGAAATTATATTTTTAAAACGTAAACAAGGAAATTAAATATGTTTGTTGACCGGGAAATGTGTATAATTAATCAAAATTAGCTTAACGCCCTGACCGAGAACTGGACGAATTAATTAAATAAGCGGGACAAACAGAAAATACAACACTGTGCGTTTACGTGAACTGTTTAAGTGAAATTTAAATTTAAAAAAAATCGATAGAAAACTTAAAAAAAAAAAAAATGACATGCAACAAAACTTTTTGCGTCGCACCTTATACCTACACAATATTATGGCACCTAATGTTATGCGGGTTGGTCACTCGGTTTTCCTTTTTTTTTTTATATAGGTCAGGTGAATATTATAACGAACGCGCGTGCTACGTGTAAATAGCAATCAATTTCGCGTAATTAGTTCAATCTAGTTATACACACTACATAATATACCTCTGCACATAAGCGTGTGTAACACTGCTGCAGAATAATATGTGCACCGTCGCGAGTATAACGATTATTATTATTACTACAGCAACCAGCTCTGTGTGTACGAGACTCGCAGGTGTAAATACTAAACAATATTATAACTAACCGTGAATCGAAAATTCACACCGCCCTTGAGGTCACGAGGCAAAACGATGATAATAATATTATTATATATTATTATTTTGTCGGTTAACGCAGTACAAGCGTGTAAGTCGTAGTCGTACACATAAACCGTACTGTACAATAATAATAATATGTGATAATAACAAAGCTGTACGTTGTACACGATTAGATCTTAAGAAGGTGCAACACCCGCATCTGACGTTTATATTATTATTATAATATTATGTTCATCCCGTCGCGCCTTCAGAACGCCGCGAAACTATTTGGTTTTCATAATACTCCGACATTTATATAATAATTAATATTATGTGTAACACCTACTCCAAGAGTCGTGACACAATATTAAGTAATGTTATTATGACGAAGACACACGACATGTTATATTATTACTACAAATTATTATCGTTATATAATATTATGTATTATGATATTATTATTTGACTGCAAAAAAAAAAAAAAAAAAAACGGTGGCAGGAGAAGACGGCGAGACAACATTCAAAATAATAATATCTTTATACGGATGAACGGACGAACTTTTAAATAACATTATTATAATAACGTCTGAAATATATATTTATATATTTTACATTAAATCGTTCTTGTTGCGTTGAAATTACGTCCACGTTAAGACCTAATTTCGAGGACATTTCTCAGCACTAAGAACGTATCCTGCAGGGTATTATAATATGATCGGATTAAGACCCAATTCAAAAAAATTCAAACAAAAACTTAATACCTCCGAAGGATTACAAGCATTAGCATATTTTTATAATATAATGTATTAGAATAAGCATAAAAATTGTTTTTTGACGCTAAAAATAGAAATTTAAAATTTAATAATTTTTTCTAGTTTTTGACATAATTTTTATTTTATTATCAATATAATAAGTTGTCTTATAATATAATATTTAATAAGTTTAAAATTTTATTTTCTCAAACTTATCAACTATTATTCATCGAGTGATTTCGATTATTGTTTACTCAATTTATTTAAAATAATAATAAGTCCATATTTTGATGACATCTTATTGAGTTAGTTTATTTTTTACTCAGATGTTTATGGTTATTTAATTATTCCTTCTTAAATAGATAGTTACCGATTTTTAGCATTTTTCTTAAACTTTCTAACGTTAAGTTAAGAAATTCTGTAATTTAAATAAATAAGTTATAATTTGTCATTTTTATAGAACGTTTAACGATGTTGAACTATTTAAGACCATATTATAGCAAATTTGTATGGTTTTAAATGCTATAAAATCTTATTTCCATATATATATATATAAGAATTTTAACCTAGATACTAAAAATTTCGATATTATAACTACTGATTTATAATAACACGCCGTTGATTTTATATTATAATGACAAAAAGTACTAACTTTGAATCAAATAATTTATAAAAATGAAAACAATATTATGTGTATACAGAACATTATATTATTCAGTATAATATTATTGTTAGGTACCTAACAAATTTGTCCTACCACCGATGATTTATTTTTGCTATTTTGATTAATACTGTCATAATATTATCTCAACAAACGTTTATTACTTACATAACAAGAAAATGATGTGTTCGAACAAGATGACGTTACGCCAGTGATTTTTTTGTGTAAAAACAAACATACAATGATAACAGTTGTTACTAGGTACTTAATTAGAAGTTTTAGAAAGAAAACTCAAGTTGTACGAAACTACCAATACTGTTTTAGAAATAATGATGACATATTATCGAAAAAACAAAAACGTAGGTATTAGGTAATAACTGTTTTTAAAAAGAAGTGGAAAAATATTTTGACTTCCTTAATTTTTGTAAAATAAATACATTAACAGTATTACATTCAGCTGTACATTATTTTTTGTAACAAGTATCCTTTTACGCCGAGTTTACGATTATCATTAACTCTAACATCACAATACAAGCGATGTGTTATCTATCAGTTAACAATTAATAGTTAATCTGCGTTAATGTTTTTAATTGTATTTAATCACAAAAACCCGACAACGACAATGACATGGGATCCCGCGTGTAAAATGCTCTTAACCGAAATTTAAAATCTCTTGAAAATGTTTAAAATTGTATACACGTCAAGCCCCTTATTAAAACTCTGGTTCTACACGGTTTCTTGAATTCCAAAATATAATTTGTATGCAGTCTGACAGTCATATTATTATTGTTAACAATAATATTCTTTACAGTTTATAAATGTTATAAATTATAATAATAATACGTACAGCGCCGTTATATATATTGTAGTTGTAATTATTTTTAAACGATCACGTATTATTATATACAGTAAAGTTTGTTCTGTACGCGCGTTGAACAATCGTTATTTCCTGCCAGTAATACAACAGAATTACAAAAAATATAAACCTAATAACTTATTATATGTATTACTGGTTCGTATACTAATTATTAGTCAGAATATTTTTTTATTTAATCGTAACACGGTTAAACTATTGGCACTCTAACGCATGCAATCTTTTTAGACGCACAATATCAAACCGGATAGCAATATATAACAGTGAAACGATAATAATACTCTGCAGTGCTGTTGGTACAGCAGCTATGCGTATCCAAATTTGTGTCTATTTTTTGTCGGACACGATTTTAATCACGAGGTACCATCACTTTAACAATAATATAGGCGCATTTTGTGGTGAAATTTCTGATTTTTCTTTTTGAATCGTCGATCGTACGCGCTATTATCCAAATTATAATATATTTTGTCATTACCGGCAATGCCTCATCACAAAGAGTTATCGTCTTCAGCCGTGGGGAGGGCCGAGATAAATTCCGAACTGAAAT
This sequence comes from Aphis craccivora, assembly GCA_009835225.1. Taxonomy (NCBI): domain Eukaryota; kingdom Metazoa; phylum Arthropoda; class Insecta; order Hemiptera; family Aphididae; genus Aphis; species Aphis craccivora. The sequence continues at coordinate 14,383 of VUJU01000192.1, read as the reverse complement.
CAAAATGTATTCGCATTGTTCGTCCTGTACATAAATTGACTTTTGCGTGCGCACGGCGATGGTGGCGGCGGGCGAAAGGATATACGCAGCTATAGTCGGTGAACCCACCGAGTGTATCTGCGTATAATGTGTGTGTCTTTGTGTATTATAATAGTACCCTTTTTGTATATAATAATATAACACGAAATATTATTATTGTTATTATTATTGCGTTTAATGGAGTTTTCGTGTTGTCGGCGCATATAATAATATCATATCGTAACGCGGACGACGATTTTCGAGTCTCTAATGAAGAAATAATTCTGACGAGCATACTTCACTGGAGCAGTGTTGCTGTCGGGTGCGAGGGCACGCGTCCCTTCTCTGTTACAGACTTTAGTGTGTGTGCGCCTATAAGGGGTAGGGGTTTGGTGATTTATCACCTCAGGTGTATGCTTTTCGGCTGAAAAAAAAAAGAAATAATAACAACGTTGTCGTCGAATTTTCGCGGGGTACATCCCACGCGAAACGAGATGAGTCGACGCGAGCAAATGGTTTTCGTTGTAAGTCACACTCCCCGACCACCATTCCTATATATATATATNTGTGTGTGTGTGTGTCTGTGTGTGTGTGTATTATACTCCCTTGCCATATATATATATATACACACCGCGACACTACTTATCATATTCTCCTCTCTCATTCCCCTTTCAGCGCATCGCGTTCTGTACGCGCTGTATACTCTCTTGACACCCTATTTTTGTCGTATTTTTTTTTTTTGTCCAAACCACAATAAACCATCCCCCGAGGTGCAATTATTACTGTCACGAAATTATTATATTACACCTATACATGTATATATTATATATTTATATTATTATATTATAGTGTATACGGAGCGTGGTATCCACCCCTATAATAATAAAAAAAAAAAACTAACGAACCAGCAGTGGTGACAGAGTTTTATTTTTTTATTGTGCTTGTTTTTGTTTTATATGCTAGCTACCACTTCGACGTCGACTCATATGGTGAGCGTAAAGGTCAGGACCATTGAACCGGACGTGCAAGGTGTTCACTATTGTACAGACTTTTATCGCGGCAAAAAAAGCGAGCGCACAACGATGTCAATTATTTTTTGAACCGATATTGTGGGTTATTATTATGCGGACCGTTTGTCGATTAATATTTAAAACAATACGAAATCTTTTTTTTTTTCGTTTTTACACTTTTCCGTCTTCTCGAAACACAATACACTATACACAACATTATAAAATATGTATATGTTATTCAATATCTATACACAGAAACGTACGATTATAATATTTTTATATTATATTGTAAACGACTACGAAGTGTAAATTTTGTATTGTTACGGGACTACAATTATTTCAAATTTCTTGATTTTATTATTTTATTTTTATGTTTTTCATACTTCACAAGCACAAATGTACATTGAGTTCTTGTGGGTACATAATATGATACATTTTTTTTAATTGTCACGTGTTGAACACAGCTGCTATGTTCATTGTTGTTCGATAAAAATAATATGTACAACAATGGTTGGCGTAACTCGAACATTCGCGACTACACGATGAATATCTCTATGGTCGTAAAACGCGTTGTAATTATGTAGATGCACTGCCGATATTTTATAATATTCAAAATATTTCGTTCAAGTAATGCAAAAATAATATAAACAGTTTTGATGAATAATAATTAATAACACCATGAACGGTTTTTTAGTAGTATGATAATAATAATAATAATAACTGATCTTCGGTCATCGTTTACCATATTTTATTTTATGCGTTCAAACAAAACTTCATTATGCCCATATAAAAATAGGATGGACATCTTTTTATCAATTATATTATATTTTATACTATGTATATAGTTATTTTATTATTGGTAGGTATCGGTACTTGTATGCATAATACATTGCTTAAAAGACGTTACTCAAATAACAAACATAAAATAATAGAAGTTTTTGGTAACGCTTTTTCAGTTATTAATATTATGTCTACGTGTACATAAACGTTTTAAACGTTAAAATGTATCAGTAATAGTAAAATGTCAGAAGATAATCAAATATTATATTAAATTTACACGATAATATAATTCGTTTTTTTATTTGGTTTTTTAAGTGAAATTGGTTGATTATTTGATACACAAAATACAAATATAATAATACAACAATAATGATATATTCGTAATATTATAATAAATATTGTTATAGCACTTAAAAACATTAATATTTTATGATAATCTTTTGGTGACACGAAACCTGTATTTATACGTGTCTAGATACATTAAAAATTAAAGCCCACGAAATTGTTTTTGTATTTATGAAGTTCGTGTCTACCTTAAAACTAAGAAAAAACAAACGGATAGTTTACGTCGGACCTAGAATGTACACATGTAACTAAATATATATATAACAGTTTTGGTGACTCGACACCGAAGAATATTTTATTTAAAATAATGTAAATTATTTTGCTCAACAGAAATAACTGAAGTTTAGAAGGTTTTTATACCCAAAACATAAAAAAAAAATATATTTTAATAAAAAACAAGTGTGTACCCTTGTTGTACACCTACATAATACGTAAAATTCACGAAAAGTAATATTTAACGGTAAACGTGTAGGTAGAAAATGACAATACATTATACTTCGTTTTACTTATTATTATTTTCACCAAGAGCGGTCAGCGATGACCGTAGCGTAGATACATAGAAATCGTAGGCGTATTTTAAGCCATTAATTGAAGTAACCAGTAAAAAAATAAAAGAAAAAAAAATGTTTTGTTAAAAAGAAAGCATTTCGGAGATTTAAACTGCAGGACACGGATTGCCGTATAGAAGGCGGTGGTAGACCACTCAAACAACTCGCTGCAAAGCAAATTCAATCAGACGAGTTCATTACCGTAGTTTAATAATGACGACGATTAAAATCGTTTAATTGAAAAATCTACGATAGACAAAAATATTGTTTTTATACACCTATCACGAATCCGTTGAAAACGCCGGCATACAACAACGTGGGTGTTTAATTATAAAAATAATAATATAATATCGACGCACGGCGAGAGCGGTCTAGTTACTTTTAACGAGTAATTATAATTCTACCGACTTCGATTGCTTTACCACGCGTACAATATGACGGAACGTGAAGGTCTGCAGCTACTACTAATAAATTCATTATTACCTATGTTATTAAAATGTAAAATGTTATTTTTATTGTATGCGTGTGTGTAAAATATTAATTGTGCATACTGCATACTATAGGCAATCTAAACCTAAACGATTTTCAAAGAACGATTTCATGATCGCTCATTTAATTTTCCTGCATATTATGTTATTTTGTGCTCAAAGGTAAATCCGTTATATAGTACATAACAGCGATGGTGCTCGACAGAAGACGGTATTATATTAATATCTATGGAGAATAAATTCGAGATGTGTGACAATGTTATATTTTAATGCTCTTTAAAACAGAAATAAGGAACCGCTTTTTTTTTTTTAGTCTTTCAAACAAACAACGCTCATATATTATAATATATATATATATGATAGTATAAGCTAGTTGTAGTGATCAATTTTATTGTTTCACAACGTCTTTTCTGTTTACCGTTTACCGAACCTTTTACATAATATATTGTGACTATCGATATATCTATCAATCTATCGGTCTATATCTACATAATATTCTTCATATACTAATTCACTGTGTGGGAGGGAACATTTGAACATTTGATATTTTGATGTATCTGTCAACTCGAATTCTCATGATCTCGGCCCCTTGCATTTTTGCAAAACTCATATCGGAATTGGAATTTTGATGTCTACGTATAGCGTAAATATAAAACGTACAACGTGTAGCACACCATTATTATCTTATCACTAAAATATTTTGCACGGAGATAAAAGTTTTCCTATTATGAAATTTGTATTACTTTGCAATGTATACATTTTTATTGCTCATTTAATTAACACATGTGAGTTAATTGACAATTTGTAGTTATTTAAAGTCTGAAATTTCACTTAAGTTATACACTTATACATAATAGTTAAAATATTAGTTTAATATTAAAAAATAAAATCTAATAAACTATGTGTATATGTATCTATTAAAAGTGAATTTGGTAAATTCTTTAATTATAAAATAAAACAAAGTATAGTGTATTATTCTTTTAAACTGTACGATAATATCTAACAGTATGTCAGTGCCGTTATTGATCAAAAGTCATATATCCCACATGGATTTTATTCGTTGCAAATTAAATATTTAAATCGTAATATTAGATAATTCATAATAATATGCAGAAATCGCCAACAGAGAAAACATTTTAATACTAGGTATCTAAAAATGTAAACAGTATGCCATAACAAGTTATTAATTAAAGCTTTAATTTTGATTTTACTTAATGAGTGTTATAGACTTATAATTAATAATATGTATTTTTTTTTAAATTTTCATTGCGATTGCTGTATTGATAAAATTATACATTAAATTAAAATTTCAAGTAGTTTATAATATTATAGCGAAATATAATAAAATAAACAATTGTTTTCCTAGAAATAACTTTGAATTCAGCACTGTGCAGACACCAAGCTATGGTACTGCAACAATAAACATTATAACCATTAGTGATATACAATTTAATACATAGAATCATAATAATATGAAAAATATATAGTAACGGTAACTCAAATATAAATAAATCTATTTGAAATCTTCGATCTGTATGCACTTCAAATAATGTCTATGTATTATTGAATACGTTTTTTTCATCACTCGATCTGTTATTTTTTCTTGAACTTTTATACTACATAGAGAGTTTCTATACTGTTCAGTGTTCAGTGAACAGTGTTGACCCACATTTACGTATAAGATACGTATAGGATAAATACATTTATATGTGTTTTACCTTTAGTAAAAATGTGTTCTTTAGTACGAAAAAACTTTTTTACACGAAAACATATTTATGACCTGGACAAATTTTACCTATTGTTTGTTTTAGTTTTATAAAAACGTCGTTTTCTTTTTTTTCTTTTTTTTTTTTACATATTTTTTTGAAAAAGACATTTTGACCAACGACCGCGACGACGTACTTTAGTTTGTTAGGGTTTTGTCTCAATATCCAACAAGCTGTCGCGAAAATTGACTTTGCGTAGTCCTCGTTTAATCTTCCTCTATTTTTTACGATCAAATATGAAGGAGAAGAAAAGTACACGAACCGTGACTAGATAAACTCGAATACATTCACCGTGGAACGTAATATGTATACGTAAATAATATTTCCGACTGGGGTCCGAGTGGTCCGAACAAGATTACATTTTCTGACAGATTTCCAGGTTATTTTTTATATTTATAGAAGACAAATCGGAAGGTCATTGTTAAACGTATTCTTGGGAAAATCATTTTTCATACAAGTAAAAAACATAATCTTAGTGAGGTAAATAGACCATTTACGTTGAGCGTTAGACTTTATGCCAGTTTTCAACACTGCCACCGGCGTGCTATACATTTTCGAGTAATCGAAAAAATTAGCATAGTTTGAAAAATGAGCTATATCTTGATTTTTTTTTTTTGTGGGTTGAATATAATAATCACATTTATAAATAATAAAACTGCACAATATCCGGAAACACTTTATGCTATCTGTGAAGAATTTAGAGGTATGCATATAACGCATATATATGCACGTTTCAAACTTTCCGTTTAATTAGTAGAGAGAAAAAAAATCCAAACGTTTGACACAAATTAATTTGCGTTTGAGTTTTTAACGTTGTCGGCTTTGATTATTTACGCGCGGGTTCACTTTGTTTAGCACTACATGTTTTTCTTTTTCAATTAATACCGATTGCTTTTATTTTTCGTTTTTAATTTTTGTACCTACCTAGGTCTTTGATGCGCGCAATCGACCGATGTTGTTAATTTTTCATTTTTCATTACATAATATAGGTACAAACGGCACCAGTTTCGGGTAGCTGGTTTGTGTAACTCTGTATGACCTATGAGTGTGTACTTTTTTGCCACCCAGA